>OMOU01064999.1:0-25754 GCA_900312585.1 Malacocephalus occidentalis | reverse complement strand
CCTCTAACATTCTTTCTACCTCTCACTCTCTCCCTCTCTCATTTTCTCTCTATCTCTCTGTCCTTCTTTCTCTCTATTTCTATCTCTCTGTGTGTGTGTCTCTCTCTCTCTTTCTCTATCTCCATCTCCCACCTCTAGGGGTGTGGCCGGACGGGGCAGACGGTACCGATGTCAACGCCGTATGCAAGTCCCACAACGGCTCTCTGCTGGCCTCTGCTGATGACTTTGGCAAAGTGCACCTGTTCACGTTCCCCTGTTCTCAACCAAGGGTCAGTGGGATTCAAACTCTCCATGATGATACAAGCTGATGTCCCCTTTGTATCAGTCCTAATCCTAGTTAGTGTGTGATCTCAGGTTTGCCCTCAGTATGCTGCCTCTAGTGGTGATGAAGTGGTGATACAGTGAGTTATTCAGTACGGTTCTACTTTGGGATGATTCTAGTATTGAATCATCATGTAGAGGATTAGGAGATAATTCAAGGTTCAAGTGAAGGAATAAACCACCCACTTGGATATGGTAACGGCTACTTTTAGACCTCATAATCACCAGCCCTTATCTTCAGACCCATAAAACTCAACTTGTAATGTTAATGAGTAAAGTTGCTAACTTGTAAACACTAAACTAGTCTCATTTCCACGAAAGTTTCTGCAAAAAGGTTTCAATGGTTAGAACAGTTGTAATTCATTCAAAAAAACCTCATTAAAATAATTAGGATCGAATTTGTTATTGTGACCAATAAAGAGGGAAATACGAAATCTTCAAAGCCTGCATGTGGGCCTAAAATGGATGACCCTCTGCAAGGGATGGTTGAATAATTACCATTCATGATGGTTTCATTGTATTAAAGTAGTCTTTGTATTTTATGAAAGTTGTTTTAACCTAATTATATCAGATTCCCATCTCTGTTCCGTACTTAATTTTGTCCATGTAGAAACAGAATTATGCATTATTTTGTATGCTTAATTACTGTAAAGGGCATTCACTGTCAGTCTATTATAGTATAATGTTTGAAATTAGTAAATTTTTTAAATAAAATATCTTTGTCCCTTTGTTCCAGGCTCCAAGCCACATGTATGGTGGACACAGCAGTCATGTGACCAACATTGCCTTCCTGCACGACGACAGTCACCTGATCTCCACCGGTGGGAAGGACACCAGCATCCTGCAGTGGGCGGTCGTATAAGAGGACCATCACCGTGGCAACAGCATCCTTCCCTGTTGAAACCCCCTCTTCACTCTTACTGTCGCGTCCTCCTGCCTCCCGCCACTAGAGGGCGGCTTCTCCGTGCCTACTGGAACACCTTGACCAATCAATCCCTGGCCCGGCGGCAGCATTTAACAAAGTGTTGAATATATGAAACCATGATGTCAAATGAAATATAAACTATATTAATAATGTCATAAGAAACAGAATGTAGAAGATTTAACACAAAAAAAGTCTTGCGAGTAAGCAGCAAGTGCATCCCTGAATGTTGCTGTAAAAGCAGACCTGAATATATCCCGTCTAATATTATCCAACATGAAACTAATCCCCCACCGTATGGATGCCTGCTGTGTGTGTCGCGACTCTCGGGATGATAATCGTTTCCGTGTGTCTTTAACTGTGCCTCAACAATTATCACACAACCAGGCCAACGACTCTCAAACAAACTGTTACCTTTAACTAACCATCTTTAACCCAAAACGTAGGCCGGTGATTGTAACTACGGGGAGATTAGTGAAGATTGTCGACCGTCGTGGCGGTCTTACGACACGCAGCCACTGTGTTTCCTGATCGTACTACTGTAACTGGGCTGACTCGGCACTAGATGGCGCTATAACGTCCCGAATAGCATGTGTGTAAACGTCGCAAAAAGGTCTTTAGAGTAACTAAATCTATCTTTATTATGCTGTAGTATATATCCGAGTGGCTGTGTTATTTTAATATTTATTTGTGACAATAATGGATGCTATAGTGAACTAATTTTGTGTGGCGCTTCTAGTGGTGGGCAGAGGAACTATCGCTGGCTGCTGCATTGTAGAAGTGAGCTCAACCTGTGCTTTGCCTTCTGTTTTGTTAATAAAGTTTTTACCCAAATATGTTTGGAAAAGGCCTCCGTGGACTATGTTCAGGTTCAGACATACCATGCAACATTTCTGATTGTGTACATAAATTAATGTGTCCAGTAAACTTTACTACCAGCATGGCCTTGCTATGGGGGTCTCACCTGAGGGACCCCTTGTTTGGCATCCAGGAGACAAAACTGATTCAGTTGACCGGCAACAGTAGGGTCCCAAGGACAAACAACCTATTCTTCCCCGATGCAACCCATTATTATTTAATATTCAAAAAATACACATTGAACTTTTTAGCATAGATCTCCAACCAACCATCCATGTCAATCTCCATGAATATTTTCTCTATCCTCCTGCAGGGTGGGATGCAGGTCGGAGAGGCGACCAGGGTGTAATGCTCATGTTTTGGGCTTAGAGCGTGCCAGAGGTCCACAGGTCTCAACAGACAGTATGGAGGTGACGATGAGGAGGAGCGTCAGAAAAACAATATCATTTAAAAAATAAAAGCTGGTTGAAATGTTAGAATTTTTAGAACATCTTTAACACATTCATGGTCAGGCAGTGCAAAAAGTGATGAAAATGGGTTAAAAGTGAGAGACTGACCATTAAGCCACCCTGATCACCCTTCAGTAGAAAAAGGTTTAAAGTGCGCACTTTACATTTCCTATTCCACTTTAATTACACAATTACATTGTAAGTACTGTGTAAAAAGTAACGTAACATAATGTAATTTCTGTTATTCATGTAGAAATACGGCGTGTAACTGTGGTTAGGGTGTAAGGTCAGGAATAAGCAATAAAAATCCGATTCCACATGGGTTATGTTCCATAAGGTATATATGCTGTATATATGCATGTGCTGTCAGTGTTTTGATGATATTTTCCAGTCCAGATGCTGGGAAGATTCCAGATTCCCACAGAACAAATTATTATAAAAATAAAAAATAAATGTAGAAAATATTACTTGTGCACAAAAAAAAGCGACGCATATATACAGTGATGTTGACATTTCAGAACGACTCTTCTTTCATGAGAATTCTCCTGGCAGCGTTCAGATGTGTGAGCGAGGGAGTCTTGAGAATGCAGTAGGAGTGCAGTTTCTCTGGAGAGCAGTGCATCAAGCACAACACGCTCATTATTAAGCACGCATGGCGCTCATATGCGGGTATTTGTTACGGTTTATCGTGCATGAAATTTGTATTTCAAAATGGAAAAGTAGAAAATATTCATTCAAGATAAATGATGATAAATATATCTATATTGCATATTCTCACGGTATTGTGAGAGTTATTGTGATACTTGATCTACTTTGTTTAAAACAATTACAAAGAAATGTCTGCATGATAACAAAGCCTAAAGTCAAGTGACTGACTCACATTTGGGAATTGAACCCACAGGGGGGAAAAAAAACACAAACCGAACTGGTCTCATAAAAGTAGCACTCCTCTGGGACTGATAGGTTTCACATAACAATCAACTCCTTCTGGAAGGCCAGCACATGAACAATAGACTTTAAATGAGTATGTATACAGTACGTACATTTCTGAGCTACTATTCAAAGCAGGCGTTTTTGTGTTGTTCTTTTAATCCACTGTTATTTAATACGTTCTTGTGGAAGTTATTGTTTGAGGAATGGTGTCCTCCCACACACAGAGAGAGAGAGAGAGAGAGAGGTGGATTAAACTCTCTAACACTAAACTCTAACACAGAGCACAATGTCTCTCTCTCTAAAGCTGAGGAGCCACACTAGAGGTGTCTGGTGGAGGTGGAGGTGTGTATGTGGGCAGGGCTGGAGGAATGAACTCTCCTGGACCCTCCTGGTCTCACAATGTTATGAAGACATTTATATCTTGATTCTATCCCAATTATTTCAAACATTTATTTTACATGTAACACATGCAGTATGCAGGCGGTTATAACTTAAACATACAGGCCAAGGCTCTTCTTCTAACTACTTCTTTGTAGTTCTCATGGTAGTCCTATTTTACTTTATTCGCTTGAATAAACAAATCCTATTCCCGTGCTAATAGTGTCAGTAAGGGGCAAAATACAGCCTCCCCATGGAATCCATTATAATGCACAACTTCTCTTAAGTTTCTCAAACAACTTTTTAGATGAGCCATGGATGCTGTAGCTAACAGGCTAGCAAAACATTGCAAGATTAGGTTTCAAATAGTCATGTATGGTACTGGTAAATTCTGCTATGGTTGGGACACACTTACAGTGCATCCGAAAAGTATTCACAGCGCTTCACTTTTTCCACATTTAGTTATATTACAGCCTTATTTCAAAATGGATTAATTTCATTTTCTTCCTCAAAATTCTACACACAATAACCTAACCCCATAATGACAACGTGAAAAAAGTTTTTTTGAAATGTTTATTAAAAATACACTTTATTAAAAGAAATGTATTAAAAATAAAAAACTAAGAAATCACACGTACATAAGTTTTCACAGCCTTTGCCATGAAGCTCAAAATTGAGCTCGGGTGCATCCTGTTTCCTCTGAGCACAATGCATCCTGAGATGTTTCTACAGCTTAATTGAGTTGATTGGACATGATTTGGAAAGGCACACACCTGTCTATATAAGGTTCCACAGTTGACAGTGCATGTCAGAGCACAACCAAAGTATGAAGTCAAAGGAATTGTCTGTAGATCAGGCCTGTATGGTAGAGTGGCCAGATGGAAGGCACCCCTTAATAAAAGGCACATGGCAGCCCGCCTGGAGTTTGCCAAAATGCACCTGAAGGACTCTCAGGCTATGAGAAACAAAATTCTCTGGTCTGATGAGACCAAAATTGAACTCTTTGGTGTGAATGCCAGGCATTATGTTTGGAGGAAACCAGGCATCGCTCATCACCAGGCCAATACCATCCCTACAGTAAAGCATGGTGGTGGCAGCACTGGGAGACTAGTCAGGATAGTGTACAGAGAGATCCTGGATGAAAACCTGCTCCAGAGCGCTCTTGACCTCAGACTGGGGCGACGGTTCATCTTTCAGCAGGACAACGACCCTAAGCACACGGCCAAGATATCAAAGGAGTGGCTTCAGGACAACTCTGTGAATGTCCTTGAGTGGCCCAGCCAGAGCCCGATTGAACATCTCTCTGAAAATGGCTGTGCACCGACACTTCCCATCCAACCTGATGGAGCTTGAGAGGTGCTGCAAAGAGGAATGGGTGAAACTGCCCAAAGATAGCTGCGCCAAGCTTGTGGCATCATATTCAAAAAGACTTGAGGCTGTAATTGCTGCCAAAGGTGCATCAACAAAGTATTGAGCAAAGGCTGTGAATACTTCTACTTGTACATGTCATTTCTTAGCTGTTTCTTTTTATATATTTGCAAAAAAAATAACGTAATTATGCGTCATTGTGGGGTATTGTGTGTAGAATTTTGAGGGAAAAAATGAATGTAATCAATTTTGGAATAAGGCTGTAACATAACAAAATGTGGAAAAAGTGAAGTGCTTTCCGGATGCACTGTAACTACATCTTTAATTTTAGTCTTATATAACTACACCTTAATCCTAGTCTTGTATAACTACATCCTACACTTATATAACTACATAACTACACTTAATCCTAGTCTTATAACTACATCTTTAATCCTAGTCTTATATCACTACATCTTAATCCTAGTCTTATATAAATACATCTTTAATCTTAGTCTTATATAACTACACCTTAATCCTAGTCTTGTATAACTACATCCTACACTTATATAACTACATAACTACACTTAATCCTAGTCTTATAACTACATCTTTAATCCTAGTCTTATATCACTACATCTTAATCCTAGTCTTATATAAATACATCTTTAATCTTAGTCTTATATAACTACACCTTAATCCTAGGTCGATGGATCCATCCGCCACCCTGAACGCCCGTACTGCTGCCTACAACTCTGGCCTGGTATCCGGCAACATGGATGGATAAAAAGCCACTGCCCTTCCCATGCACTCACATACACACATGCACACATAGTTAGTACACAGTACATGCACTCTCATAGCTTTTCTACCTAATTTATTACATAAGTTATGTCATACATGCAGACAAAATCAGTCTTTTTTGAGTTTCTACATTGCCTTGCTTTTAATATGCTTGTTTATATGCCTTTCTATGCCTTGATGTTTATATTTCTCATTCTGAAATACATTTAAAACAATTAAAAGGCTGCTCATTTTGCTGTAAATAGTGTGAATATTCTGATCCTGAGCACTCCAATTAAATTAGTGACATTTGTGTTGTTCTTTTGCACATCTGAGTATTGCCACTTCTTCATTTCACTGCAAATCCTGTATGTGTACATGACAAATAAAGCTCTCGAATCTTGAATTTATCGACTTACTAGCTGCATTCAAGGGGAGGAGCCTTTGAAGGGGGGGGGGCATGTGGACCTAACATTCATAACATGCCTTCCACAGTCCAACATATGAGAAGTCGCTGTTACCTCTGCACTCAACAAGGTAGGCCACATAGTACTACAGATGTAGCCCAGCCCACGGTGGGTCATTAAAACAGTCAGGACAGAGTCAACTAAAATATGTGGCTTATAAATATCAAATAGCGCAACCGTGTGATTCTCCTCCCCAGTAAGCACAGTGGGTCGCAGCTTAAGAACGAAGGTGGCTCCCGAACCTCAGCAAACACAGAGAACCGCTGAGACTCACAGCTGATGAGGCCATGTGCAGAGAAGGCTCCCTTCTACTTCCTGTGTGTTGCAGCCACACTTCCTGTTGCACAGCCTCTTCTCAGAATGCCAGAGAGAGAGAGAGAGAGAGAGAGAGAGAGAGACAGAGAGAGAGAGAGAGACAGAGAGAGGAACCAAGATGTTTCACTTCTACTTAAAACCACAGAGGTTCACTCCTGCTCATGCACCACAAAATAAATTTCCTCATTTGAGTCTTTGCCTTGTTGATGCTGTCAATACTGAGAGATGGTTACCTTCAGGTATTAGATGGTTACCTTCAGGTAATAAGGTAGAGATGGTTACCTTTATGTGGTAGGTTATATACTGTATATGGCTGGTTACACATACACACACATATACATACATACATATATACATATATATATATATATATATATATATACCGTATATATTTAGCCTTCTCTCCCTCCTATATAGATCTATATCCATATCTATATCCTCATGGAGTGCTTCTGTTCTCCTCACACCCACACGTTCAACTCATCCAGAGCTGGATATCAACGTTCCTCACGTAACACAGGGACCACAAATAGCACAATGTGGGAACACACCAATATATCCTCCTATCGTATATATAATCAGCAAATATCCAGACCATAGAGGTGGTCTGCTCCAGCGAGGCGTTAACCTAGCCAGTAGCCATCATGAGTGGAATGTTGTCTCACTGTCTTTGGACAAAAGAACTGTAAGTACCTTCGGATCAAAGCTAAATGCCTTAAATGTAAATGACCAGACCTATGCAACTGTTGTCTGGTCTCCCTCGCTCTACCGGAGAGAGTCAGGGTTAGAGTGGCGTGGGGGAGTGGTGCATCATAGGACTCGGAGGCAGTGCAGAGTTTCTGACAACAAGCCGAGTTCTGTGGAGACATTTGGGAAGAGGGCTGGAGGACTGGAGCCCTAGGCTGTGTATGTGGAGGTTCACAGTGAACACTCAGAGCGATCTAAAGTCGTCTTGAACACAGGAACGCTTTGTTGCAGCACCAATGAATGCGCACGCGCACACACATGGGCACAGGCACACACAAATGCCTGATTAAAATAGAAGTAATGCAGAGCTTCTGCTCCAAGAGACCAGTCCAGAAGATCCTCCTCTGCTGGACATCATCACACTGAGCAGGTAGCTTCATATCCACAGTGGGTTATGGGTGGTGATGCCTCAGTCATTGGCTGTCAACTTAAATGCTTACAAGCCTGCTGAGTGTTGTAGTTCCATGGTTTCAACTACACACCAGGTTTTCAACACAAACCAGAGAAACCCCCTCAGTTCACCAGGAGGTTCAGTATTCAGCTGTCTACAGCCTCCCTCTCCTCCTCCTCCTCCTGGTGACTCCAGATGCGGAGGGACTTGAGCTGACCTCCACGTGGCTGAACGATTACACTGCACACTTGCATCATAATCTGCTTTCCTCTATATACTGTGTGTGTGTATATACTGTATACACACACACACCCAGGGTGCAGTACTCCGCACCCTGGGTGCTGCTGAGGCACCTCATGAGGTTCTGCATGTCTGTGGGCTCATCATGGGGTTACCATGAGTACTTCACATCATCATCTGATTCAAGTATTTATCATACAGAATAATAATAATAATAATAATAATAATGGAAAACATGGAGAACATCCAGCCTTATAGAACAGCACGTCTGTATTTATTTATCTATAGTCACACCAGATCCCTGCATGTGTCTGCATCACCCATCATCACCAACACGTCTGTCCATTTAGTCATTTAGTCTTACTTTCTGTGTTCTTGCTCTTCTAGCACTGCTGCTGTAGGAGGTTCATGTTGCTGTGGTGTTGTGTGGCCTGGTTTCCACAACTACACAGACACCTCAGACTGACCCAACATCATCAGCACACTGCTTCCTTCATCCCAGCTTTTCATGTCATAGGATATGATATCTTACGATATCAGATCAGATCGAACTCAACGTGACTGTACGTTGTGATCGTTATGATCGCACACGGCGTGGACGTGACGTTAATAACCTCATAATAATAATTGTATGTTATCTTATACACATTTAAATGTGTTGTAACTGGTGGCTAGGCTAGGAGCTAGCAGGTCTACCTGGTCGGAGAGCTTCAGGACAGCCATATCTCCTACAGTCCTCTGGAGACCAAGAGACCAGGAGACGAGGTCCAGGAGACCAGGAGATGAGGTCCAGGAGACCAGGAGACGAAGTCCAGGAGACCAAGAGACGGCGTGACCAGGTGCAGGAGACCAGGACTACAGGAGACCAGATAATAGAAGGAGGTCCTCACTTTACTGCCTGGTTAAAGGACCGCAGCTCCTGGAGGCCGGGGACCCGCCAGAGAGCCGCCAGGGAGCCGCTGCTCACCGGGCGGCCGAGGAGGTCGGAGGGGGGACGGGAAACATCACATGTAAGGCCGGTACCCGCTCCTGCTGCGGGGTTTCTGAGCCACACGATCGCCACGACCCCTCGACTCTCCGCAGACAGAACCGGAAAGAAAACCTTCCTTCTCCTCCTTCAATTCTTGATGAGAAGTGGACTCAATTGAACACAGATTACTTCTACAGGAAGGAAGTTGCCGTTCCTCCTCCTTCTCCTCCTCCTCCTCAGCAGAGCGGCTGTGCTGCTGCAGTGTCTCACCAGCTCAGCTCTGCCGCCCCCCAACGGTCAGATTAATGAAGCACAATACAAATGCGTCGAGAAGAGAAGCAGAAACCTGCATTCCCAGAAGCATCATCAGTATAGTTTCATTGTCATCATAGTCTTGCACTTGAGAAAGATTACGCCAAGATAAAGACAAATGAAACACTGCCCTGCAGAGAAGCACACACGAGATGAGGCCCAGAGGATATTGAATTCCTGCTTAACAATAATTTACCTTTAACCTCCCATTTGGGTTTCTAGTTCACACTGGTTATTAAGTTATTATGTTAACACCTATTTGGTCACGACTGCTTGAACACAGAGCAGAGGATGTATCTGGGTCGGGGGTTCTGCCGAGGGAGGGGGTCTGCTTCCGGAGGAGGAAGTGGGTCATTGACTCCTGGGATGCTGGCTAGACGTTTACTCATTTGGGAGGTGGTGAAGACTGACTTAAGTTCTGATTTTATATATGTTTTTGCATTTTTTTATATTTCTACATTACTCTGTTCAATGTTAGGCACCAATTTCAATTAGTTTGAAATAACTGGAAAGCTGTTTCCATTTGATATAAACTGCATTTCCATCTGCAATACAAGAGCCAACCTTTAACCCTCCATCTGCAGCAGGTGGAGAACCGGTATCGAAAGAGTCACTCAACTCCAGTTGAAGCATGGCTGCTGGTAGCCCGTCGTCCTCCAGACCAGGAACCTGGTGAGACGAGCCCTCCACAGCCTCCCCTACGGCCTTATGTGGAGGTGTCTCAGCAGGATGTGGCGGTAGCGTGACCCAGCCTCTACAACCCACATGCATTGGACACGGCACGTGGGCGTCAGGCGTCTCCACCACACAGCATCCAGCCTGAATACTACATCTCCACACTGCTGGCGACTAAGCTTTGTGTAAATGAACACAAAGAGGGCGTGGCCTCATGTATCCATCCCATGTAATAAAAGCATGTGCAGCCAACATGTGATGAGGGCACAGCCTCATTTATATTATGCATTTATGACATTCCTGTCCAACTGCGCACAGTTCCAGGTAACATCTACACATTTGATAATATAAAAGAAACCAGTGAAAACACAATTTTGTACACAAACATTTTAATTAGTCAAATAAAGCAACAGTCTCATCAGAAGGTCTAATGGACGCCTAGCGATGCACAAAACAAAACCTTGGGATATTTAAAAACAGTTTGACAAACGCTTCAGTGCTCAACCAACACTCCTCAGACCTTGTGTCGTTCCTCACAGGAAACAGACATTTTAAAGCAAGATACAAACAGATCCATTTGTTTTCATTCTCATACTTCAATTCATTTAACCAATTGGAAAACGGGTGCCAGCCAACAGATTACTGAGAACATTTGGATTGCATTTAAAAAGATTCTCCAAATGAAACAGATTTTACCACAGAGACCGATGAAGAGTTGAGGAGGAGGAGCAGTTCGTATTTACAAGACGTACTCCAGCTCACAGCGCACAAACGGGTTCTTCTCATCATTGTACACCTGGGGGTAGTGGGCGATCAGGGCGTCCTGGGAGCCGATGTAGATTGAGTTGTAGATCTTCCAGTAGACGTCCCTCACCTTCCTGGCGGGGTGGAACAGACCCTGGAAGACAAACCACAGGTTAGCACCAGGTAGGCGTGTCCTAAGAGGATATGGAGCCCATGACACCCTTCTGCCCTACAGCAACACTTCACTAAACATACACCATCCCGTCTTCACAGTCCAATGATTCCAACAACAACAACAACAGCAGCAGCAGCAGCAGGCTTCTTACCTGCAGACAGTACTGGAGCATGCGGCACGGACCGATGGCCACCCGGAGGCCCTCCAGGGCCCCCATGACGGCCTGGATGACGTGGGGCGATGTCTCGAATACGTTGGGCCACACGTAGTTGAGCAGATGGTTGAGGGAGTCTTCGCAGCCGAAGCCATAAACCCCCAGCGACATGTGCTGTACCACGGCACTTGCTGTCTGCCGGTGCACCAGGTCTCTGCAGGAGGGGAGGTCAGAGCGTTGTATACCAGATCTCTCCCCCTACTGTACGACAGTGGAGCGTTCATACCGGCAGGACAAATGAGCTTACCTGTCCATAAGTGCGTCCTCCAGCAGCGGTGTGACGGCGTAGATGTAATCCTTGCCCATCTCCCCGATGTACTCAAACAGGAAGGAGAGGGACTTGAGCACACCGTTCTGCACGTTGAGCTCGGGCACACGGTACTCGTTCATGAGTGCCGGCAGCACGGTGAAGGGGGAGCACGTCTCGGCCACGATGGCGATGGCCACAGTGGTGCACACACGGTTCTGTCGCTCCTGCACCTTCAGGTTGTTCAGCAGGGTGGCCAGGACATCGTGGGGGCTGGGGGATACAGGTCAGAGGTCAGAGCCAGGAGAGAAACACTATGCTGATTGGTTGCCCTGGACAGCAGCCTATTGCAGCCATACTCTCCAACTCACCCGATGGCCTTAGCGATGTAACCGAATGTGTTGACTGTGGCTCGGCGGATCGCCTTCTTGTGTGCCTTAAGGAGCTCCAACAGCTCGAAGCAGATCCTCATCCACTCCCTGGCAGAGACGTACTCTGCTCCTCTGGAAAACACATCAGCAGGTCAGAACACCAGCAAACTGCCAGAAGATGGACCAACGAGCGGGGTCTCGTTCCCACAGAACTCACCTGTCAGCGATCCTGCCCACCAGGTCAATGCAGTTCTCCTGCACCTTCTCATGCCGATTCTTCAGGATGGGTGTCAGCCGAGGGAGCAGGTCTTTGATGGGCGGAGTCATCTTGTGCATACCTGGAAGGACAGGAGCACACATGGTCACGAGGAGCCGCTCTGTAGGGACAGTTGGCACAGAAGGCTTGGAGGGAGAACCACAGGTGATCACTCACCGATGACGTTGACGATGGCCTTCAGGGCCCCCAGGATGCTGCCCAGCACCTCAGGATACTCCTCCCCCAGGTACTCGTACAGTACCACCCCCAGATGACCCATCAGCTTCTCCTGTCACGAGAGGAGCCACCACACGTTAAGCAAATCCTCTCCGTCCGCGCTTCATGAAACTTGAAAAATGTTAGGACAGCGGTCTCACCTCCTGACAGGTCTTCATGACCACAGCGGTGCGGGAGATGAGGTCGGCGGCTTGCTGTCGCACTTTGGCCGACTTGTTGTTGAGACGCCAAAGCACCGTGCCACAGATCTGAGGCAGGTAGGGCTTCACGCGTTTTCCCAGGGCGTTGACCACCGTGCCGAAGCCGTTCAACATCACAGAGTCCTGGGGGGGTGGGGGGTGTATACAGCAGTTAATAACCAGCGTTTCTTGTACTGGACATCATTAATATGCGTGAGCAGCAGCTACTGAGCATGTGCAGCAACAGTGCAACCTCTGACCTCCGTGGTCTGCTCCTGGAAGGCATACAGGATGCCATCGATTAGCTGCTCCTCCAGCTTGTGGTCGATGTCGGCGGCCCCAAGATTCCCCATGATCTTCTCGATGGTCTCCATCACCATCTTCCTGTACTGCTCCGCCTCGTCCTTCAGGTCATCCACGATGCGAGAGATGATCTCCGCCGCGCCCACCTTGTTGGCCAGCTCCACCGTGGTGTCCACCAACTGATGGGTGGAGAGCAAACAGGCAGGGTTATTCAAGAGGTCACGGGTAATTCAGGAAATAGTTCATACAATAATAGTCCTCCGGGGGTAACTATAGTTCATACATAAAATCATATAATTGATGTCTAATGATGATTCCTGAAGCTTGCCTGTCTGTAGTTGCGTCGGTCCAGGGCCATCCTGTGTTGCCAGAAGTGTTTGAAGAAGGGTGGCAGGATCTCTGTCTTTATGTAATTGGCCTCCACACCATCCGTTCCACAACACTGCTTGACAACCTGGTAATGAGACATGTCAGAGGTCAGCCCCTGGAACACACTAGACAAAAGCTGTGGCCAATGGGTGCAGGGTGAGAACAGAGGGACACAGGTGCCTTCTCTGCTAGCCATGTACTAGCCCTGGTCTGACCATGGAGGGGGTCGGCCAGGTGAGAAGGTTCGCACACATCTGTCTTAAGGCCTTTAAGACAACGTTACCTTGAGCACAATCTTTTTCATCTCTTCGTCAGGGGACTGGAACTCCCTGATGAGGATCAGCATCACCTCTCGGGTGTAGTAGTTGGCATACTCTGCGTCCATCAGAGGGATCAGGTAGCCAATAGCCTTCAGGAATGCTGCCAGACCCTGCAGAGACCCAGACGTTAGCCTTGAAAGCTCCACGTGCTTATTGTCCACATATTGACATGACGCGTTTGTCTGATGCTGCCGGCAGAACACAACGGTCTCCATCGGACCATTCTGCAGACAGCGGCAGTCCTCCTAGAGGAGAGTCTCTATAGCAAGCAAATATACACACTACAGCCACTCACAGGCTGTGTGCTGGGTGATGATCTTGCACATTTATATTCTTTGTCAAGATATTTAGGGCCCAGTGTTCCTTCGATGAGCGCTACTGAGCGTGTGTGAGGTGCACTTTAAATGTAACAAATTGCATCTGGTTGCACAACATCACTGCTGACAGGATGCAGGTAGAAGGTAACCCCCCCCCGGTGCTCTGAGCGTACCTTTCCTCTATGTTGTCTGATGCCCTTCCAGAGAGGCTTGAGCACTGAGTCGAAAGACTCGATACCGTAGGGTGTGGCCGCCTCGGCCAGCGCAGCGATAGCCAGAGCACTGATGGTGCGAACCTTCTGCTGTTCATCCACCAGACCTGGGATACACACACACACACACACACACACACCAGGTCAGGCTCGTCAACACCCGATGTCTCTCTTCATGCACCCAGTGCCCCAAGGACTCACCGTGCTCGATGATCTCCACCAGGCTGCGCAGATGGGGCAGGATGGCGCAACCCATGAGGATGGCAATCTGCTGAACGATCTTGATGCCCGTGTGTCTGGCCTGCCATGACTTCTTGCTCTTACACACTGCCTTGAGGAAGGGCAGCAGCGAGGGGATGCCCAGGGCCGAGGCCACCACGGCGAAGGCCCTGGCTGTGGTGTTCCTCACATACTCGTCCATGTTGTCAATGTCGGGCCGCATGGTGGATATCATGGTGGCCAGGCCGGCAGCCTGCACACAGCACATGGTTATGTTGCATTATGCCCAGTTCTGGCCCGTGCTACCGCTAAAGTCGCACGCTGGATGATGCTGGGCCATGTGGCCAACGGGTGCAGGGTGAGAACAGAGGGACATGGGTGCCTTCTCTGCTAGCTCTCGTGTTGGCGTCTCTCTAGCGATGTACTAGCCCTGGTTTGATCATGGAGGGGTCAGCCAGGCGAGAAGGATCGCGGGAACCACGTTGTTGAATGAACAATTGAATGAATGAATGTTCCTCACCTTTGCCAAGTTGGAGATGATTTCTCTGCCCTCCACTCTGGCGTAGTAGTCCTCATCGATTAGGAGCGGCTCGATCACCACCAGGATCTGGTCACAACAAAGCTCAAGTCAGCCACACACACACACACACGCGCTTTAACCTTTTCCCCTGCAGTCTCAGCTCCAAAAGTCTACCTTGTGCACATACGGCCGGACCAGGTCGTCCAGCTTGTAGAGGATGCGGTCGATGACTTTGACCAGCAGGTGGCGCTCCTGGTCCTCCAGCGTGGGGGACATGAGCAGGGGGAGTATCTGGTTGAACAGTGGCCCAGCGCCAAACTCCCGAGCCTTGTCTGTTATCTGTCGCAACGCTGCCTACGGGCAGCATTAAATACAACATGAATGATTAATGATGTGATCAACATTATTGATTAGTGTGTTTATCCAACCGCAGGAGTTGAAGGGACGAACCTTCCTCATGGGAGGTGTGCCGTTCTTGATCTTGAGAAGGAGCTTCATGATCTTCCTCTCCTTCTGCTCCTCTGGGGTCAGCGTGGACTCATCCACCTCCACCTGACCATGGCAAGCAGGACGTTAGAACCAGAAACAACATGAGATAGCGCCAGCAAAGGTGCACAAACGGTTCTCACCAGGAGCTTGTCAAAGTACTGGATGTCGTCTGGCTTGAGGAAGGGGAGGTTCCCAGAGGGCTGGTCGTTGATCTGCTTCATGGAGCGGTCTTCCGTCTGCATATGGAAGCCCGTCATGCCCCCGATGGGAGTGGGAGTGGCCGACAGTTTGCGGGCTGGCGTGCGGATTGGCACGTAGCCGGCTGGCGGGGGCAACACCTGGAGGAGAAGATGTGGAGAACTTCAGTACAATAAGCTGCCGTAATGTCAATATTTGTTGTCTTGCTTTCATTTAAGAGTTCTATCTTTACCTTGTATCCCTCTGGAAACATGGCGTCCAGCTCCTCATCCGTCAGAGGCCTGTTCCTCTCATCTATTTCCCTCTCCCATCGCCAGGCTTGCAGCTGCTCCGGGGTCATGCTCATCAGGTGACCTGGAAACCACACAAGGGTCAGACAAACTGTAACCACAACGACGACAGCCACATACGACGGGGACAGAGCACCGGGTCACCTGGGGTGGGCGTGGCCATGTTCATGGCCGGTGTCCCGATGGGGGTCTTCCCTGGGGTGAGCAGCGGAGTGGAGGATCCCATCTGACTAGCGGGGGTCTCGTCCCAGCGGGACTTCCTCTTGCTGGCGCCCGGGGTGGGCGTCTCCCCCACCGACTCATCCCCGCGGTCAGTGCGCGGGGTCTCCGCCCACCCGCTGCCATGCCCCGGGGTCTCGCGCTCCGTCTTGGGGGTCTCGTCCCAGCGGTTCTTGCGGACGCTGCCGGTGGCCCCGCCCCCATGGCCAGGCGTGGCATGGCCCGGAGTATCCCTCCCGGGCGTGGCAGCGCCTGCTGGTGTGTGGCTGGGGGTGGGGTCCCACATGCGGGTGCTGGGGGTGGCTCCCGGGGTTTCGCTGCCCTTGGCCCTGCCGGGGGTCTCGTCCCAGCGGCTGTTAGACGGAGTGTGTGCAGGCGTGTGCCCTGGAGTCTGAGGACGAAACAGTTATATAGTAATATAGACTCCTCATCTCATACGAGGACCTAAACGTTGGATTGGTTTTATGAGGTCACCTCGGCGGAAGAGTCCGCCTGGTCCCAGCTGGACATCTTCTTGGGCGTGGTGTTGGTGGGGGTCTGGTTGGCCTCTGCCGTCTGGTCCCAGCGGCGCTTGCGCTTGGCCTGAGCGGCAGCGGCAGCTGCTGAGCCGTTCACCGCCTTCAGGTCCCCAGACTTGGCCTTGTCTGCCAGCTGCTGCCGGATCTCTTTCTGGAGGAGTACGAGCACAGGGCCACAGTCAGGTCATGCCTCATTAACATTCTGGTGTCAGGGTTCAGGCAGGGAGCAGACATACCTCCTCTTTGGTCAGGTGCTGTTCCTTCATGACGTCCATGTACGACCTCACCTGCATCTTTGGGTCGGGCGTTTTGCCTCCTGCGCGAGAGAGCACCAATAACAGAGGCGGACATACGTCAGGCGGATCGCCGGGGGACAGGCCGTCGAAGAAACACAGCAAGCACAACACAAAGCCAGCTAACCCTGACTAACACCAAATGCAACATGAATCATTAAGTTCCATTGGCTTTACATGTGAATGAGAAACAAACAAAGCCCTAGAGATAAAGGTTTCCTGTTTCTTACATACAGACGTCTTAGGGAAGAACAAAACAAGCAGATACATAGAAGAGCTGTGGTCGCTCGCTTCTTTAAGGAGAAGATTTAGCCATCAGTGATGCAGGTCCTGGGCTGAGCTCTCCAGAATACGTACACTTTCAGTGCAGAGGGTCCTTCTGCAGTCAGACTTCAACCGGCAGAAAAGAAGCCTAGAAAATTTCTCTTTACCATTAGTAACACTTTGGAAAGGGTAGGAACTCACACACATCAGTATACCACCTGTGCTGCATTCAACTCAAATATAGAGAGTATCCTGGAGTTTGGCCTCAAACTAAAAAGGGTGCAATTAAAGTAACACTAATCGAGGTGCCCAAATTACTCTTCACTTAGGAGTTTAAAAAGCCAAATTTGTGGGGCTGAATTAAGGTTTTTTGGGGGTAATTACTAACAATTATCAACTTCTGATTGGTTGCTACTTCAGGAGATAAGGGGGGAAATGTCCACAGGACTACGGTGACAATTTTGTACATTAGAAATCAAATGATTAGATGTATATTTCCAGTAGAGGGCCTAGAGCTATTACAAAACTGATGAATAAAAGAAGTTGGGAGGCTTTAGTTTGTGGTAGCTGTGCTGCCCTGAGTCCCCCAGCAGCAAACTGCTAGTGCACACTACTGTGTTCACCATAACCTACACAGGATGAGTTGCTGCACCTTAACAGTGCAGTACAGGACTGGCATAGCAGTACTGCTGTAGGAGAGAAATTAAGGACAGTTAGTACGGGCCGGTGGCATTGTGGTACAATTCTCTTGAGCAAATATTTCTATTTTACAGGGAGTTAAAAGAAAAAAAAAATACACAACATCTTTGTTAAATATAGAAGTCTACATGCAGGCTTCGGTCGAGCCCTAGCTAGGCTTGACTGGCCGCTTAGGGTTGTGTCGAGTTCAGGGGAACCCTGCATTTATTTCTATTGACACTCCATATAGAACTATGTGTCTGTGAAATCTGATTTGATTATACTGCTGCAAGGTCAGGGGCCACAAGCCAGAAACACCACACTATATTGATTGAGATAAGTATATCTTAGTTAATGGCTTCTGACGTCTAATGAGCCAAACGCATCCCAACGTGTGTCAAATATTTACAAGTGTGAACCTGCCTGTTATATGGTGTTCAAAGTCTAACATGATATTCCAAGAGGAACCTGCCTGATAGACCCGTGTCTATTAACCCTTCAACCCAAAAACAATCCACCTGCAACCCACGTCTTGGCAGGTGAAGCCCCTCCTCAGAGGACACCAACCACCTCCCCCAACCAACTGTGCAGCAGCCCTGCAGCCATCGCTGCCTCACGTTGGTGAAACATCTTTTCATGCTAAAACAAAGAGACTTTCCGCCATAAGTTTCTCCTACATCCTGCAATAAAGTGGAACTGTCACGAGCGAGGACTGACCACGGGGAAGGTACCAGGTCTGGGGGGCAAGTCATTGCATTTCAGTCGAAGGGTTTAGCGGCAAAGAGAGACAAATGAGGCCGTAAACAAATCAACATGAACAGGGGAGGAAATGGAAGGAAGATGGCAACTAAAGAGGAGTGGGGGAATTTACCGTCTGCAAACGGGTCGAGGCGCTCGGGGGAGATGATCATCTGTCTGCGCCGGCCCTTGTACTCATCCTCCCGGTCCGCGATCTTAGCAGGACGATGCTCTGCAAACGGGTCGTACTGCAGGGCGGTCAGAAGCAGCACGTTAACACCGGGAAGAAACATGCTACGCAGTCATGCCGTCTCCAACACGGGAACACACAGTGGTGACTTCAATACACATGTGGCTATGATCTACAATCCAACCTCTAGCACACACAAATTTCTCACATAGTGTATCGCGGGGCATGAAAGCATACCTGCTCCTCTGACTGGGGGATGGCGTTGAGTATGGCCACCGGGGCATGGTAGCCCGGCTTCTTCTGTCCCAGTAAGCTGGTGGAAGAGTCCTCTTCATCATCCTGCAAGCAAGAAGGAGACAAGAGTCTAGTCAGGTCAGGCCCAGTAGGCCAACCCTCCTAGCTCAGACACAGTAGCATCCAGCAGGAAGTCTGAAACCAAACCAAGCTGATCAGACGTGGAGACCAGCTCGGTCCTAACATACAAATGAGGAGTCAGGTAATAAACTATTTAGTGATCTAAATACGCAATATGTACAGAACAACAAACATGTGCACATTTTTCCACTAGACTCGGTGATAATGGGTAGAATTCATACATCTTCTTGTTCGTTGGCGGCGATGGACGTGACGTATCCCGTGAAGCGGCTGTCGCTGCCGCCATAGATCTCCTGGTCGAAGAAGCCGGTGGAGTCAAGACCCACACCCTGCTCCCCCTCCTCCAGCAGGGCGGCCTTCATACCCTGGATTTCCAGGATCTGGGCCTCGATGTCTGCCAACACAACAACAGTGGCTCAATGTTTAGCACTAGTGTCCTCACAGCGCGGATTACAGAGACCAGAGTGACCTAAACTAACCACCACCAGTTTGAAGGGCACAGCAGCGAGCCAACATACAATAAAGCAGACATCATGAGGCATTTACCAAGTAGGCCATAGAATACACCTGATTATTCTCATTATAACACGTTGCACTACCACCGCATATCGAGGTGTATTGTAACATGGCCACAGTCGGGGTGTGTTGTAACACTACCACTTCGCATGTGCGGAAACACAGCACACGTCGGGTTGTCGTTCACATGTCGTTCAGTGTGTGCTAATACACACCGCCGCGGAGCCACACACGACACGCAATCACGATACTGTGTTTGTGCATTTAATATAGTATGTTAAAACACTCCGCAGTAGTTGCATTATGATGCTAGCCAGCCACATAGCTTAGCAACGAGCCGTGATGATAGCTAGCCACATAGCTTAGCATCGAGCGCCATTATGCAGCTTGTTGTGTCGTCGCGAGGCCTGTCGGGTTATTGTTTAATAAAACAGGAAGTGGGGCTTCTAGAAACCTCTCGTCTACAACACATGCTAACAATAATACATAGCTAACATGTTATGGTGCTAATGCGCGGCATCGCGGGATTACAATGCTTTTTTTTATTTACCTTCGTGCGTCTTGGCGATCTTCGCCATTTTGCTGATGTGGTTCGTGCCTGAAACCGGAAGCCAGGATTCCGATCTTCTTCACGAGCCGAAACCGGAAATACGATCCGAGATCTTCAATATAAAAGCACGCCGAGTTAGTCGTTTGTTTATATGATGATCGATTATGTTATTTTTTACATGATGAGTTGTATCATTGTTTACATGATGATTGATTATGTTATTGTTTACATGATGCTCACTTGTTTTATTGTTTACATGATGGTCGGCTGTGTTATTGATTACATTATGATCTGTTGTTTCGGTACAACCGAATGGTGCGTTACTTAAATGTTCCTGCCCCAAGGAAGAAAGAAACCTGGTTCTCGGGGAAGCGGTAGTGTCATCAACTTAAATAACAGCCCGAAATTCCTCTTTGACACTGAAAGAGCTGATAGAAAAACACAATTTAAAAAATGAACTCCTCCCTCACTGCGAGCAACTTCCTGGAGTTCTTTGAGCATAAGATAGAATCAATTCGAAAAGTAATCGATGCCTCTTCTACTGGTCATCCTGATCATTCGACGTGGCGCCACGTATCGACTACATTCTGAAACTGAAACTACATTCCAGCAGTTCAGCATAATCTCGCTGGCTGAGCTTGACAAGCTAACACAGGCTTCTAAACCGACTACCTATATGTTGGATCCCGTCCCTAGCAAGGTTTTCAGAGCTCTTCCCAACGGCTGGAACGGCCATGCTCAATATCACGAACTTGCTGTCTACTGGAACAGTTCCCCCTAGCTTCAAGTGTGAGTCTGTAATAAAACCTCTACTTTGCCCTAGACCCGAAGGTCTTAGCAGCTACCGGCCCATCTCTAACCTTCCTTTCCTTTCTAGTACTGGAAAGAATTGTAGCTAGCCAAATCATCAATCACATGACGGTAAATCATTTATTTCAACCCTTTCAGTCTGGGTTCAGGACCATATACTCCAATGAAATTGCTGTGGCCATGGACCAATTACCATGGACAGCAACGCAAGCTCCATGCTGGTGTTGCTTGACTTCAGTGCTGCTTTGGAAGGACTCCCCTGAGATCCAGGAAGTCGAATCCTGCCTGACTGCAATTAAAAAATGGATGTCCCAAAACTATCTGCAACTAAATACATGGAAAACCACAACTTAAACATCCACCACTTGAAAATGTCTCACTGTGCCTTGAGGGATCTACTGTTTCCCAAAGCCCCTGTGTCAAGAATCTAGGTGTCCTCTAGGACCCTATGCTTTCTTTTAATCAGCACATGAAAAGTATTGCCAGAACAGCATTCTTTCATCTCAGGAATATTGCTAAGATTTGACCAATGTTATTCACTGCAGACGCAGAGACACTCATCCATGAATTTATATTCTTCAGACTGGATTACTGTAATGCACTGTTCTCTGGTTTACTGAACTCTACTACGAAAAGCCTCCAGCTTATGCAGAATGCTGCTGCTATACTTCTAACAAGAATTTTGAAGTTCAATCACATTACTCCTATTCTCACTTCCCTCCACTGGCTCCCAATAACCGCAAGATCGGATTTTAAGGTGCTACCTCTTACCTACAAGACCCTGCATGGCTCCGCACCATCGTACCTGAAGGACCTTATTGTTCCCTATTGTCCTACTCAGCCTCTCTGGTCTTCAGGGCCTGGCCTTCTATCAATTCCAAAAGTGAATAAAAAGTCAGTAGGAAGCAGGGCGTTCTCGTATTGAGCACCCTAACAGTCTGCCACTTGTAATCAGGGAGGCGGACTATGCTGATATATTTAAGGCTAGACTTAAAACCCACCTATTTTCCCTCGCTTTTGGCTGCTAGGAGTGCCCCTCAGCTCCATTTACAGCTAAATCATTCATGCTGTCAGTGCTAGCCTACCCTGGCTGCCGATAGGTATGAGGGTAGAGGTTGTCTTTACTTCCCTACGCTGCATCTAACCGTCATGTCTCCCTTTCTTAGGGTGCTGCTGTGACCATGACTGGACTCCTAGCCACACCACCTGACAGCTACCAGCTTGCTCTCCAGCCAGCACCATCTCACAATTACTAATTGCATTGCCATCTGTACTTTGTTACTTTAAATTGTTGCTTTGTTAACCTTTTTTTTTTCCTTATGCCCGTTTGACACACATTGCACTCCAAACCGTCCCTGGAAGGAGGGATTTCCCACTCTGTGTTCCTTCTTGAGACTTCTTCCTTGTTAATTAAGGGAGTCGTTTCTTGCCCTTAGGGGGGCTTGGGCTCGGGGGGTGTCATCATGATCACTTGGTCCATTAGTATGGCCTGTAAAGACCTTTGAGACTGTCACTGTGATTAAGGGCTATACAAATAAAATGTACTTGACTTGACTTTGTACACACAATATAGAGTTCTTGGAGGAGGTGGAACTTTTAGCCAAGTTGACAAATAAAATAACTTTGACTTTGACTTTGAAGTTTGACCCAGTTATGAGGCAACACCAGTCAGCCAAGTTGAAAGTGGAATACATTGGAATACATGACAAATCTCATGACACAACAATACAAAATGGACTGATTACTTGCGTCAGTGACAAAATGATGGAAAGTCAAGGAGTGATTAAGGTCAACAAAAGGACTATTTGCTATATTCTATTTTATTATATTCATAACTGTTTGTTTTAGTGTTGCCATTCCTTGCTTAGCAAGGTGAAGACGTTTGTTTAAAAAGCTTTGGTAAATAAAGTAATTTAGAAGCCTGTTGTAGTTGGGGAAACAAATCATTGTTGGAGAACCATTTCTCAAAAGTGCACAACATATTTGTACATATAACTACTACATTTATGTTATACAGGTTTAGTTATAAGGTTATGTGTTAGAAGGCTTTACAGGTTCAGTTATGAGGTTATTTTTGCTAAAGGTTATAGGCTTATAGCGGTTTAGGTTAAGCAGGCTTAGTTATAAGGTCATATGTTATAATATGTTTGTTACAGGTTTAGGTTATAAAGGTTAGTAATACGCTTATACATTTTGAGATTATACAGGTTTAGGTTATAATGGTTTAATTATAAGTTATGTTATAAACTATTAGGTTATACAGGTTTAGGTTATAAACGTCGCCAAAGATAGTCTCGTGACACTGTGCGTGTGGCCGTCTGTGCCCGTTAGACATATGACATCAACAGGAATAGATGAACAGATTAGCCAATGGCGACCCTGCAATTAAATCCCTCCACCAATGGCATAGCGCCTCTGAGAAGAAGAGGGCGGTGTTAAACGGCAGGCTGTCCCCCAAGCAGACGAGAGAAGAGCAAACGGTAAAGAAGACAAGATGGCGCGAGGGTCCAGAAACCTCTTAAGAGTAGCGGAGCGTTGGAGACACTTAGAGACGCACAGCAGGTACTTTATACTACTACTTTATACTACTACTATACTACTACTATTATGATTGTTGTTGTTATTGTAATTGTTATTATTAATACCAGTGGGTGCAGGAAACCCTTACTTTATTCATTAACTTTATTCGTCACATACACCCTGTGCAGTGAAAAGAAAATATTATTACTATTAACAGACTATTAACAACACTTACAGCAAGTAATTTATTATTAACCGATTATTGCATCACTGAATACACTTTGGTGAGTCAGTACAAATAATAAAGATGAGGAAACCCCTGAGCTTGATCTGATCTAAAGATGAAGCCGAGCACCCTGGGATCTTTAAGAGTTTCTAACTACGTTATATGTTATACTGAATTTATTCCTCAAAAGTAATCATTGTAATGTTCTTATGTTGATGGCTGTCAGTTTGGACTCGTGAAACCATCATCTGTCATAAAGTACATTAATTAGAAATCACATGCGTTAGGCGTAATGTACTGTATTACATAATAACCGACCTGAAAACCCCGTCATATGTAAGGATCCTTAGTTCCCAGCACAGAGCGCGTGTTCCTGATAATCTGCTATGGGCCACATGTCTGGGCTCGCTGGGGCCAGCATCTGTACTCACATTTCACCTCATATTACACAGCCATCACTAAGAAGTAGCATGCTGGGTATTAGGTTCAGGACGAAACACTGACCCATAGCCTGGTCCACGCAACATTAAGGCTGTGTGTGTGTGTGTGTCATATGGTTGCTAGATGTGTACAAGTCTCAGACAGATCCCTCTACAAATTATAGATGATTTCTTCAAGGGGTTGGAGAGGAGTGTCAGGGGGTTCATGTTTTAGCAGATGGGATTTAAGGGAATCCTTCCTCCAATCCCAAAATACTTTTGACTCTTAAAAACGACTTTAAATGTTGTATTTCTATTCAAAGTATCTGGCAAGTGATGGCCTTCTTTGCTTCAGTGAAATCCGAATTTACAGAATTACAGACATAGAAATCCCAAAGTTATAGTTCAGGAATTATTTGAATATTAATATTGTGGCGATGACCTCTGCACTTCTGTTCCGTGGAGCTGTGACACAGTTACACCCGGTAGTCTTGAGTTGAAAGGCCAATCATTAACGCTGTTGTGCAGCTCACAGAGAAACATCATGTGAATGACGTACATGTGACTCCTAGTCTTCTATATGACCTTTCCTCTGGCCTGATTCCATGTTGCTGACGTCTGCTGCTTTCTCTATGAGGTCACCAGGAGTTGGACGATCAATTAACATTAACATGTGATAAACATGTGATAAACATGTAATAACTTGGTGGTCTCTGTGGGTGATCTCTATGCATTGATAGGATATTGATTGACAGGCGTATTTACCACTTGGCTGGAGGTGAACATCATTGCAGAGCTGTTGAACTGACCTTATTATACTTGTTGATACTCCCAACACCTGGGTACACCTGGCTGATGACCTCATCATGGCTACACCTGTGCTGTGCATTCCAAAACACCAAACCTCTCAGTCATTTTCCTGTGTTCTAAATAAGAAACAAAACACCAGCGACATTCCAAAACAGGGAGGCTGATTCAAGATACCGCTTCGTGTTTTAGTCATGAACACACTGTCTCCTAGATACCTGTCATGTGGGATTCAGATGTCATGTGTCATGTGTCCCACTGTGTGGCCAGGTACCTGTCATCATGCGGGCTCCTGGTGTGGCGTGGCCCCCGGCAGCAGGGCCCCGTGACCCCGGGTCATGTCATGGCAGCACCCGCCCTACCAGGACCCCTCGTGGTCGTTCCCTCCCGCACGTTCTTCAACCTCACCGAGTCCTTCTCCAAGAGGAAGGAATACTCAGAGAGACGCATCATTGGGTGAGCTGCTGTGTGTGTGTGTGTGTGTGTGTATGTGTGAATGAATGATATATGTTCTTGCATGAATTTCCTCCTGGGGATCAATAAAGTTGATTGATCGTGCATCTATTCTTTGTACCTGGGCCAGCGTGGTAGCAATGGCTGCTGTATTTGTATCACTTCCTCACCTCACTGCTTCAGTTGATGTCCTCTTCCACTCTCTCAATCCTTCTTCTACATGCAAACCATTCAGTGTGGCGCCAGCCGACTCCAGATACCGGCCTTCCTGACGAGTGTCCAGTATGTTCTCAGGAAAGGTCATAATCAGTAAATCTTGCTTCATAAATAGCAGCACGCCCATGGGCTCTGTTCCTAGAACAGGAGCCGTACGGTTATGCAACACGTCAGGGAGGTCATCTGGAATGGTT
>OMOU01064998.1:0-24431 GCA_900312585.1 Malacocephalus occidentalis | reverse complement strand
AGTTGGACGAGCAGCAGCGCAAGAGGCTGGAGGCGTTCCTCACGCAGAAGCAGAAGGTCGGGGAGCTGAGGGATGACGACTTTGAGAAGATCTGCGAGCTGGGCGCCGGCAACGGAGGCGTGGTCTTCAAGGTCTCCCACAGACCCTCCGGCCTCGTTATGGCTCGCAAGGTGCGGCGATCGCTTGCCGATGGGAGTTGTTGCTATGGCAACGCCCGAGCCTAAGTGTTTTTGTCCACTTTGGATGGTCTGCAGTGGTAACGCTTTACAATGAGGATGCATTCATTAACCGTTCACTGCCGTTGGTTAAAGCAGTAATTCAGTTAACTAGTAAACATTTGGACATTATTTATTAGGTTTAGGGTGAACCCTATCTCAAAACCACTACCCCTAACCCCTACACTAACGCTATATAGTTATAATAGGGTTAGCTGTATAATAATGCCTATTCCTGGAATGTTTCCAGTAACAGGCAGTATTTGTTACAATGTTACAATCCTTATTGTAAAGTGTTACCTCTGCATTTGTCTCTCCAAGTGTCACCAGTCTTCCTATTGCGTAACCGTTTGTGTTTTGTCTCCTTCCACCCACGTGAATTACACTCTGCTGCAGTGGGTTCTGCTAATAAATCCTAGATAGGAATGCAATGTTACAGGCGGTATCCGTTTATACAAGTAGTCCTCATGCCTCCTTAATATCGCTTTTTGTTTCGCTTGCATCCTAAAAATGAGATACAAACTTGATAAAAACAGAGTCATGTCTGTAATGACATGGTGATTACATAGAGATAGACAAGAAAAATAGAGAAAACTGCTAAATGAAACATGAAAAACAATTCTGTCAGATCAGTGGGATTGCTGATGTACCGCTAATACATTGACTATGGAATAATGGAAACAATGGAAACATTCGCGCATTTCATCGCGTCAACGCCAATGTAACTCAGGAACACTTTGCATGCGTTTCTTCTCTTTGTTCCATTGTTTCTGCAGCTGATCCACCTCGAGATCAAACCTGCCATCAGGAACCAAATCATTCGGGAATTGCAAGTGTTGCACGAGTGTAACTCGCCCTACATCGTGGGCTTCTACGGGGCCTTCTACAGTGACGGAGAAATTAGTATTTGTATGGAGAACATGGTATGACTCATAAAGAAACACCTACACCTACTTTATGACTGTCTGTGCGTTTGTGTCAGCTCTTCTTTTTTTTTTCGAAGTTGAGGAATTATATAAAATGCAGTGAATAGAGGAAAACAATTAAGATGTTAGGATTGGGGTTAGGGTTAGAGTTGGGGTCGGGCTTGGTGTTAGGAAGGGGCTGGATGTTCAGGTTGGGGTTAGGGTAGGAATTAGGGTTGGGGTTAGTGTTAGGGGTGGGGTTAGGTTTAAAAAAACAAAACACTAATGCTAGGCTTTTGAACGTGATTTAGGATGGAGGCTCCCTGGACCAGTCACTGAAGAAGGCGGGCAAAATCCCAGAACAGTTCCTCGGCAAAGTCAGCATTGCTGTGAGTAAACCTCTCACCCTCTGCAACTCTAGAACCAACCCAGCCAAGTACACTCGTATTTATTTTAAGGTTAATCATACACTCCGTTATGCGTGCTTATGCTGGTATGTAATATTTATCTTCCCAGGTTATTAAAGGTTTGTCCTATCTGAGGGAGAAACACAAGATTATGCACAGAGGTGAGATAATCTCAGTGTTATTTGGTTGACTGGGTGCTTTGTGTTACAGGGTTTTTAGTGTGGCGAGGAAATGTGTCAACAGACACCCGAGCATCCACCATGGCCTCGTTATAGAAGCTTGTTTCCATGGTGAAGACTCTCCTGATTTGGTGTCTACTCTGCCAGGCGTATAGTTCTAATGTTTGGGTGTGTGTGTGTCCTCCTTTCAGACGTTAAACCGTCTAATATCCTGGTGAATTCCCGGGGTGAGATCAAGCTATGTGACTTTGGTGTGAGTGGTCAACTCATTGACTCCATGGCCAACTCGTTCGTGGGCACTCGCTCTTATATGTCGGTGAGTTACAACAAATGGTGGTGGCCTCCTTTGTCCCACTGTGTGCACACATACACCATAACTTCCTTTTAAACTGTCGCTTGACGCAACCTCAGTTATAAAATCGCCTAAACAACACAGCCGTGGCATTTTTGTATAATTTTGTCTTAATCTCCCCTTGCTGTTATGGTATTGAATTCATAATTTACCATGCACGCAACTACTGCACTTTGTCCAATGCTGTTTGTGCTGGTTGGTTATGCTAGTATCTGCAACCAATGGCAGGATAGTAATCAACTCAAAACTGTTTTACAGCCGGAGCGCCTGCAGGGCACTCACTACTCCGTGCAGTCGGACATCTGGAGCATGGGCCTGTCCCTGGTGGAGATGGCAATTGGCCGCTTCCCCATCCCACCTCCAGATTCCAGGGAGTTGGAGCAGATCTTTGGGTGTCCAGTGGAGGGTGAAGCCATTGCCGGGGACTGCTCTGCCAGACCCAGGCCTCCTGGACGACCAGGCAACTGTGAGACTCTTGGGATAGTGACGTAGCCCACTTGTCCAGTTACACGAGAGCTTTGGATATATGTGCCACTGACTGAAAGGATCTCCTAAAGAACTTCTTATAGTACCACAAATATTCAAGCTTTGTTTATACTGAGCTGTGACATTTACAGAAGAGTGTTATGATCCCTGTGTATCGCACCAATGCACCAAATGAAGTGTCTCCTCTTCTTTGAAGCATTCGGCCCAGACAGCAGACCTCCTATGGCCATCTTTGAGCTGCTCGACTACATAGTGAATGAGGTGAGTCAATGGCTGCATTGCATTTGGAAATTAACTGCAAAAATGTTCACTTGTTCACTGATGATTTGGACCATCTCATTGTCACAGCCTCCACCTAAGCTGCCTGCGGTATTCGGCGCCGAATTCCAGGATTTTGTTAATAAATGGTTTGATACGTCTTGTTATTTTTCATACATCCATTGATGCAGATAAGATAAAACAAGCAAGGCCGATTTGCTAGAAAATACACCACCTAGTGGCCGTTATAGGAAACAACCACTGATGCAGTCTCATTTGTCTAATATTCTTTTCTTCAGTCTAATAAAGAACCCAGCGGACAGGGCAGATTTGAAACAATTGATGGCAAGTCCTTTTATTCTTCACTACACTTTCAGCTCCTGCTCCCGCATCCGGACTCCTAATGACTGGCATGTCGTTTGTTTGTAGGTGCACGCTTTCATCAAGGAGTCTGAAGCAGAGGAAGTCGACTTTGCTGGATGGCTGTGCAACACCATCGGCTTGAATCAGCCGGTGACCCCAACCCACAATGCAGGCGTGTAACAAGTCAATTCCCTCCTGCAAACGATTGAACCGGACCACCCCAGCCTTGCTGCAAGCACACTGCCTCCCGTATTCCACACCACATTTCTACAAGAAATCAATGCCTTTTTTTTTACCGGCACACTTAGGGTGTACGACAATGAAATGCCAAGATAAAAGTACTTCAAATACTTGGACTGCATTTGCAATCGTGTCAAGCCATTTTTTTCTAAGAGTGATTTTCTTTTTTGCTTTGTATGTGCTTTAGACATTTACTCATTACTTTGTAGACGTGAAATTGTGTCCAAATCTTGTGATTAAAAACCTGAGAATCAGACAATGCATTTGATTCATGACAGCTGTTTTATTTGAAACCAAAAGTGAACCCAACAGTCTGCAGATACGGCAATTTATGCCTTTACAGGGGCTGGAGGCGCAGCTGGAGCTGCCTTCTTTGTCTTCAGCGCTGTCCTCTTCTTTGCTAGCTTCTTTGACTTCAGCATCTTGGCCTTGATCTATGGAGACAAAAATAAAAGCAAACTCAGACCAGAATGGATCACTAGCAGGGGGCCTGCCGCTCGGCGGTGTCCAGCGTGGGCTACTTACGGTAGGGTCGTGCTGGAGGATGGCATGGCGCCTCGCCGTCTTGGCGTACGGGTTCAGCTTCATCATGATCATCAGGTTCTTCAGAGGATTCTTCTTCAGAACTCTGCGGTTGATCTTCTTACTGCGTTGCCAAAGAGAAGCACAGTGTGCGCGTGAGCAGTGTTCAGCAGTAGCTGTATGGATTAGGGGATGACGAGAATGCAATCAATCGCTTACCAGGGTGCACGAAGGGCCTTCTGGATCTCCTCGCTCTTCAGGATTCTGCTCAAGTCTGTGTTGGTCATCTTGTGCATTGGCAGACTGAAAGTAATAAAAACACATTGAGCAATGGCATCAAATAATGTCATGCAGTACACTGCACCAATGTGTGACTGGCACTCAGAACTTCTGGTATTATCACTTTGTTTCAACAACACGGACCGAAGTAAAAGATCATCACCGCAATCACAACGTGGGACAGCCAATGAGACCGGATGTCTTCCAACACTCACTTGTAGTCTTTCTTGATAGTGGAACACCTGCGCCCGGTGCCATACAGCTGATCCAGCTTGCGGAAAGCGCTCTCAGTCCAGATGCAGAAGCGTCCGACGTGGCCACCGGGAGCGAGCCTCAGGAGGTTCAGTTTGTTGACGTTCTGCAGTGTGATGCCTGTTCACCAAAGCACACGTTTAATACAAAAGTAGCAGAACACACACACAAAAAAAAGTACCCATGCAGTGAGGTAAAATAGTCAAACCTGGGATATTTCTGAAGGCTTTGGTGACACCGGCGTCTTGGTTGTAGATGATGCATGGTCCTTTGCGCTGGATACGTCTACGATTCCTCATCTTACCCTTACCGGCACGCATGCGTTGGGAGGCGTATACCTAACAGAAAATACCACACTTTATTTAGCAGGCAAACATAATAAAACAACCCTTGCATGTTCATCAAACTAGTTAATCCTGGTTCTTAAAAAAAAAAGGGTCGACTTACTTTCTTGATGTCGTTCCAGGCCTTCAGCTTCTTCAGCAGAAGCACTGCTTCCTTGGTCTTCTTGTATCCCTCAACTTTGTCGTCAACCACCAGTGGGACCTCGGGGATCTCCTCAATGCGGTGCCCTACAGAATCAATATACCTCATAAATGTCCTGCATCCCGATATAAATCAACACCTGGCCTTCGCATGACACTACATTATCAGAACCATATGGCCACACTATAGTATTAACCTATTTGCAGCAATAGGGGCAACATGTTTGTGTGAGCAGAATAGAAGACTCACCTTTGGACATGACCAGGGCGGGCAGGGCAGAGGCGGCCAGTGCAGAGCAGATGGCATAGCGCTTCTGGTTGGTGTTGATCCTGCGGTGCCAGCGGCGCCAGGTCTTGGTGGGTGCAAACATACGACCTCCGCGACACATCTACACAAGCCAAGTTAAGGCAATGAACGGCAGACATGGGCGTCGCTGTGGACATGGACCCAGCATGCTCAGACTCATTATTCGTCAGCCCTCTGTGCCAGCATTTGACAGTAGGCATCCGCCACCAGCACAGTGTAAGACGCAAATTACACCATCACAGCAAGCGCATGGTAACTCCTGAGCCACAGGCCTGGTTCAAAAGGATACATTTCCGAAGGCTCCCTGGCCGGAGCGGTGGGTACCACCTCCCCTCACACGAGGAATACGGGCCACAGCTCTTCCTGTTCCCCAGGACTCGGCACTGGTCTGGTGTCCTGGATAACACAGGTGCGCTCATTTTATTACCAACAATAAAATATATATACATCAAGTCGTTCGAAAATGACACTTGAGGGACACTCACCGGCCAGTTTGCTGACTGCATAGGGCTGGCGGTTGTTCTTGCGCATGTTGGTGTGCACGAAGTTGACAACATCGGGCCTAATGGGGGCCTTGAACACGGCGGGCAGGACAACATTCTTGCCCGAGGATTCTCCTTTCTCGGAATACACCGAGATCAAAGGACGAGTACAAGCCTAGCAGAGCAGATGATTTAAATGTCGTTAGCACATCGGTATGGCGCATGTAAGGCTTAGTCGGCCACAGGCGTAGCTTACGATACGGTAGATGTACAGACGTGTTGAGATGCGCCACTATTCGAGAGACAAGTACACATTGGTTCATCTTAAATGACTTGCAGGCCAATCGTATTTGGCTCAAAGTGCCAATGGCCACCTTGTAGTTGGCGTGGTCATTAGCACGCATACAGTGAGCCACGTTGCAGATAGGCATATGATGTGTCCGTTGACACGTTGGTGTCACTAGTGTTATATTTACATTTCGGCCGTGTTAAGAATATCATACCAACCAACATTCAGCTGTATTTTCGAGTACATAACCTTATAGAGTGCAACACACGTGTAAAGCTATGTTCCAAAATGGCCTCCCGTGTTAGCTTTCATAGCATCTCTTAGTCAAGTCCCACCAACCCCAACTATAGATCTAAAGTAAGGATGGGAACAAGATTGTTGACTACAGACCAATCGCACAAACAAACACAATCGTAAAAAGCATATTTGAAAACCACGCGATGTAAATTCTCACCATATTTAATTAATATTTCGGCTCGCCGGTACGACACGTTCCACACGCTATGGCGGCCACAGAAAAAAGGAAGTTGGGAAAACAACCCACATGATAAATGCCTCCGCTGTAAAAAGTAACCACTTCCGAGTTCCGGCAAGAACCAAAACACACTCCCTTACATTCGACACACAGAAACACCGTGTCGACATAATCGGTGTTAATGTGAATATCTAAATTAAATATTATGTCAGAACAAAAACCAAAACTCAAAGAAAAAGCACTTTATTACACGCACTATTTTCCCTGTGACGATGTGCAGACGACAACTGGCGGAACTACTTTCCAGAGCTCTGTAGACACACATATCCAACATAAAATATGTTGACTGTTAGAAGATTATTGTTGACCGGGTCTATATTTTTGCCTTTTTTATTTGTTAAAATTATAAATGTTTACATTGATTATGTTTGCATTGGTCTCTGGGTTTTATTTTAAGAAAAGCAGGATCCCCGATTCATACCCCTGTTCAGACGGTGGCGGTAATGCGCAAAGATTTGCCAAAAAAACCAACGAAGGAGGAAAACATGTCACGTACGGCGATGACATCATCACGTCGTTTAGATTGAGCGCGCGACTGTCAAAATCACATATTGTTGCCATGTTTTGCAATTAGACGTTTAAAGTTATTATAATTAACTCATGCTGTGACTTCACGGGGAAAACGTTCTCTTTTATGTTAGAGCCAACTGTTCTATAGAAATGTCCGGGGTCGTCACGAAAGCTGTGACATTTTCTTCTATTCTTCGGTGAGTGTTCATAATACTAATTATTATACATATTTATTGAGACAAACATACATGTTATACCTCAGATCGACGCTTACATTAGCGCACATTATTCGTTTAAATATAATGCATCTTCTTAATCGCATGATCATCTTCCAGGTCACTTCAAAATGACTTATCAACTGAGTCAAGCCCATACGAGGTATGTGGAACATCGTGGAACATTTCCCAGTGTCATGTTGTTGTTATCATCATGCATTATGTATTATTTAATACATGGTATTGACTTGTAGGAAGAAGTACAGATATTGAAAATCCGTGGCGAAGGTTCCATAATATCGTATTGGTCACCTGGCCACCGAAATATCTTCATTTGCGAGAAAACCGTGAGTCTTTTAAATTGATATTTTTTTGATCCGAATGTCAGGTGTGCGTTCCTTTTACAATAAGAGAACACATTATATATGTTTTGAAATTGTATTGTATATGTTTTCCCCCGTATTAAAGGTAATTAAATGTGACGACAATGACATGGATAAATCTGCAAGTTCTGAAAACGAGGCTGATCAAACTCTTGGACACTTGGGACCTCAACCAGTCAACATTATGAAAGCAAGGTGACACTACATTTCACTAGCACCATTGCAGCAAGTATTGTATGTAAAGAAACACTCACATCGCAATCCCCACCCTCTTTCACAGACAACTTCTCTCTTGGTATACAATGTCACAAAACCAAAAGTTGTTGCCTGACAATGGGCCCCTGGATCCTCTTTGGGTGCGTTGTGACATGTCTGACCCTGCCGGCACGTCCTGGTTAGGAGCAGAAACCATCCACCTGGCCAATAAAGTCACTGGCGTTAAGCTGTACTCTGTCACATGCAAAGGTAAAGGGAAGCTTCTTAGTTTGTTGTAATCTCTATGCATGTTTTGTCTTTTAGCACTGGCGAGGTGAAATCAATAGACTAGTAAAAAAAACAAAAACGAATGTGTTTTATGTGTTCTCGCTTAATACACATGTATTAGGTCCATCTATAGAGAGAAAGTCATTCATTACCTTGGATGACCTGAAGCAAGAGCATAAGAAACGGCATCATCCATTCGCAGTAAGGCACATCTCTTTCTCTCTTTTGTTATGAAACATGATTATGAATATTTGTTTTCTTTCAATGCAAATCTCCATTGCTAGTGTTCACAGGTGGCCATTAAAGGCAATGCTTTGTACAACGTATTTGGGTCCACTGTGGTTGAAAACACGACCATCGAGTCCCAGAGCAGTGTGACGGTGGACTTCAAGTGGAGTCATGTGGAGAGCGTCCTGGAGACTCCGCCCCTGTCCTCCAAAGCCAACCTGGTGAGCTGCCAATCAAACACAAAAGCCGATTTAGAACTGTCTGTCACTTCATAGGAAATAGTGCCACTTAAATGTTAAGTGTATTTTCCAGGCTCGAAAGTGTGAAACTTGATTTTTTTCTTTTTCTGTTTTACATGTAGAAAATCAAGATTACCTGCGGGGACATGAGGAGTCCAATGTTTCAAATGTACACAGAGCTGAAATTTCTGCAGGTGTGTGTAATTGATAACATGGAAAAAAGTTGATGCGTGTGATGTAGTTAGTTATTGATAAACCCTGTTATGGACAGCTTCTTGCAGATGGTTTGAGGACCGGAGAGACTGAATGGATGGAACCCTTGGAGACCAAGCCGGCTGTCGAACTTATTAATACCTACTTGGAAGGTGTGGCTCTGGACATCTCTGCTTTAATTCAACCACCCTATGTGTGTGTAAACATGTATAAGGAGACTCACACTGTTGTTTATTTCTTTTGTATAACAAAGAACTTCAAAATACGGCAAAGACTCTTCCGGATCAAACTGCAAAGTCAGAGGTATGCTGGACAATGAGCGGCAAATGCATGCTATGCAAATGTGTTTTTAGGGCACAGTCCATATATCTATAATATATCAATATCCTGATATGAGACGAGGTATGGTCTTGGATTTTGGATATCGTCATATGGTCTTTTCCTGGTTTTAAAGGCTGCATTACAGTAAAGACTTACCAAACTGTTCTTCATTTATAGAATTACCAGAAAGTGTGCTACATTGTGATTGTATATCATTATCTAGATATTAAATTATCTATATCGGGACAGAAGTTTTGGGCCATATCTCCCAGCCCTAACCTAGCAAGCTTATTTTCCATTCTGATACAGACTTCTAAGATGGAGGCTGAAAAGTCTGAGTCGGACATCTTCAATTCCGTGATGGAACGAGGCAATTTGGACTTTGTTGAACAGATATGGGTTCGAATGAGGAAGAGTGAGTGCAAAGTTTGTTCCTTCTTCAAAAATATAAATTCATCAAGGTATGTGCAGAACTTACGCATCGTCTTACAAGCCTGTTTCAATGACAGGTGTGACTTCCTATCAAGATGTTCACGACTGTCTGAAGTTGGTTATGGACAGTCTAAGTTATGGTGACCTCAAACCATGGGTATGTGTGATGCTGTTTTATCGATTCAATCATTTATCAGTCACCAACATAGGTAGCCCTGTGTTGGAGGTGAACGCTGAATATTTCCTTTTTAGATCCACAGAGACAGCAACAGTTCACTTGGTAAGATCTTCCTGCAGTCCTATCGGGAGCAAATTGACCACGTGCCACTGACGGGTCTCACTCCTATCACCATGCTGCTGGAGATCGGCCTGGACAAGATGAGGAAGGACCACATCAACTACCTCATTGGTACCACAAACCTCACAGTAGTTTCACGCTACAAACCACTGTCTCATTTTACCTCGCATAAAATGATGGCACACGAAACGGTCTTAAAATATATAACCTGTCTTTTATTTTATCTCAGGAAATGAGCTAACGACCCTGAACCACCTGGTAGGTGTAAAGCTTGTATTGCCCGCTGGCTTGTATTGCCTGTTAAATTGTCATCTTGTCTGAACGTGTACATGTTTTTTTTTTTAATGAAGAGTTACTACCTCAGCACTGAGGTGGATCTGCAGGAGCAAGTCATCCGCTTGAGAAAACTACACCACCTGCTGGAGATAATGGTGACCTGCAGTACATTCCTGGGGCTGCCCTTCGACCGCCTGTTTCGCCTCACTCAGTAAGATCAGCCAGACTGTACTCTTCTTGATTCATTATTGGTCGCTTGCGTTATTGGTATTGACTCTTTCATTTTGTTTCATTTTTAAAGATCATGTCTGCAGTACTACAAAACCTCCCCTTATAACGAGGACCATGAGTTCACATTGCAAGTCACGCCTGCCCTGATCAGCCACTTGTACCAGAGGTAAGTGTGTGTGTGTGCGCGTGTGCGTGCGAGCATGCGAGAAACATCCTCATCATCTTTGTGTCTCAGGGAGCACCCGATGGTGTGGGGGGCGGAGCTGTCCAGTGGTCACGGCACCCGGGAGGTCAAGACCACCATGCAGCTCAGTGACAAACCACTGGTGGATCATGTGGTCTATGATGGAGGTGCCAAGATTATTGACCAGCACTTCGCATGTCACATAATAGCCACAAGTGGACATTAGCTGCATTATTTTTTCCCTTTTTCAGATTATGCAAACGCAACAGTCAACAGCGAGAGTGAGTTGCCAGCCTACTTCACCACGGTGGTCTGCTGCAGCCTCGTCAACTTTGCCTGAACTGAGGAAGTCTACCGCAGAAGACCATTTGGTATTAAAATGATGCTTGGCAGCTGCCACTGTGCTATAAAGATAAAGGGGCCCAAGTTTACCCATGCGATTAGCCATTACAAGGCTTAATACAGCTGGGTGGGCAATTTTGAAGCCGCTTGTAAATGGCCTATCAAACCTAGTGATTAAATGGGGCTCATCGAGTTGCAAATGTAGGTTTGATCTATAGCCTGATAAACCCCAAGTTGTGTAGGACCTGATGTTCAGAGTTACTGTAGCAGACACCCAGCCTCCAATTTTGTATAACTGCCCATTATATTGGCCTCTACACTGGCTTGTCAGACGCTTATGGTCCCCCTGAACCATGTTCATAACCTCTGGTCATTCTACAACTCTTGACTTTCTCCAAAATATGATTCTTTCATTATAAAGTGAAAAATTGCCATTAAACAGTGAAAAGTTACCCATGCCACTTTGAAATGCAAAAGGTATTTTAAAGAACCGGAACAGTGAAACTGACATGACAAGTTACATTTTATTTTTTGGCCATACTTTCAAACAGGACATTTATACATGCATTGAAAATATACAGCACATTAAACATAAAGGCAACATAATGTACAAAAAGCCCTGATGGAAGGCATTTTGTATCAGCAGGTGCACGTACGACTGCCACATCCACTTTGACTCACTGCTGGAGTTTATCATCTTGCACGCTGGTGGGATAAAACAGGGTATGTTAGACTAGCCATGCACTGCAAAACCAGTACACTACAATAGAGTAGCACAATCTCAGAACTTCTGGTATTATCACAAGGTTTCAACAACACGGACCGAAGTAAAAGCTCATCACTGCAATAGAGCAACATTCAGAATCCCTGAAGTTAAAAATCTGTTCTTACTTCACAACAATCTGGGCTGGTACCAGACTCCCAGCTGTGTGTCCGTAGAAGAGACTGTTCATCAATATACCTGAGGCAGAAGCAATCAAAGACAAGTCAGAGAATTAAAGAGAAATTAAGACTAACCTGCAATTCGTTTTACTCAACTACAAGCCTACGAGTGTTAATTAGAACTTGCTCAGCAACAAGTTTCGTCAGCCATCTGTGCTAGCATACGACAGTAGGCACCTGTCACCAGTCACAGAGTAAGACGCAAATTACACCATCATTGCAAGTTTAAGATCAAACCATATATATCACAAACACATTTCTACAAAATTCACTACTCTGAGTCCCAAAATATTTACCATTTCAAGCATTCAAAGTGCATCTGGATCTCCCAGACTCGTCATCCCCGGAGGAGGCCATGGATCTTTGCATTCCTAGAGCAAACATTGTACAGTCAAGTAAAATCTAATATTTTCCAGAAATACACAAAGTCATCCACTCTCAGAACTTCTGGTATTATCACAAGGTTTCAACAACACGGACCGAAGTAAAAGCTCATCACTGCAATAGAGCAAACTGTAAGAGTCACTAAAGTAAAAATTACTTTACCTCAGAACGATCCTATGGGCTGGTGCCAGACGCCACCTGGGTGTCCGGAGAAGAGACTTTTCATAGTCTTCCCTGAAGAACCAATGCCATACGAGTCCAATTAAAGTGCAATCACGACTTTAGCCAGCAATCACTTAACCCACAATACACATTGACACAATCTGCCAATTTGTTAAGCAAGAACTTGCTCAGCATCACGTTTCGTCAGCCATCTGTGCTAGCATACGACAGTAGGCACCTGTCACCAGTCACAGAGTAAGACGCAAATTACACCATCACAGCAAGATAAAGAACATAATTGAACCATCTAAATCTTACAATCTCACAACCAAACATAATCACCTCCTCATTCTCAATGCTCTACTGGAAATTTGACATCTTGATTTTGGCATATCCCAAAAGACTTACAATTTCTAACAAAGCGTATCCCATCTGTCTGGATCCCTCATCGCTGTAGGAGGCCATGGGTTTTGCATCCTAGAGGAAAAAAAACCCACAATTGTACAGCTTAGTAAAATGCTCTCATGCGTTCCAACAATACTCAAGAACTTCTGGTATTCTCACAAAGTTGGACACCAACCAAAGTAAAAGAGAAGTTATAGAGTCACTAAAGTAAAGATCACGTTCTTACTTCATTCTGAACCATGGGCTGGTTCCAGACTCCATCTGGGTGTTCAGCATCAAGTTTCGTCAGCCATCTGTGCTAGCATACGACAGTAGGCATCCATCACAGTAAGACTTGAATTACGCCATCATAGCACGCGGTCTACAGCTTCGACACGTGGAAGTTACTAATGTTACCATTTCATGTGAAGGTAGGACTTGCCATCCTGCGGTCTGGATCCTCACATCGGTATTCAGGAGACTTGGCAATCTAGGTGGGAAACGGTGATCATTGAATCAAGATGTTCTCATATGCACCAATGATATAAACTCCGAGTAGATTACTCAGAACTTCTGGTATTATCACTTGATTTCAACAACACGGACCGAAGTAGAATCTCATCACTGAAATGCATTTGAAAAAACAAGGCAATAATAACTCCATTACTCACTCGCACTGGATCCATGTTCTGCAAGCTTGACGGAACACATCGGTACCTTAAATTAAAGGACGACAATTTTGAATAAACGACAGAGATCACTAACCGTGCAACGTTATACGACACTACAATTATACCTACGTTGACTGGTTCAATAACCCTTACAAAGTTTGCTAAAGGCCAACCATTAGCATTCACCACGTGTAGCCATACCCAGCTGTGCATGAGGGCCATTGTACGCAAGTATTTTAGATTAAGGGCCATGACTTACATACATCTCCGTTTAATTACTTAGATACACATATACAAATGCAATCAATTGTGTAAATAACCAAAATCTTACCGTATTTGGCTACTTCTTCGGCGCGCACGGAGAGCAGGAGCCACACAAGGCAGCAGTCGAAGCGAAGAGATCGTCAGAATAGGAAGTGATCGACTAAATAGCTCCTGTGGACAGCGGAGGAACACGTGTGACAGAGATTTTACCCTTCCGTAGTTTAGTGGATTTGATTCAATGTGAACATATAAAAATGTATTCCAACTAATATTATAAGCAGCAGCATTCACTACAAATATCTACTCTCCAAAACAAGCATCTAAATAAATAATATGCGGAACTAGTTTTAAAAGACGAGTTTGCGGATGTAGCCGAAACCTGACCGAACTACTTTCGAGGGTATTTTAATTCATTCATTTAAATTGCTTTAAATGAGTTATCATGGATAATTTATTGAAACGAGTGTTCATGTATTGCCTATATTATGGCAAACAAATGTGCGGATGCATTTTATTTGTTTTTTGCGTTATATTGTTATGTTGTATATGGCATATGATGTCTTATTTGTCTTTCCATCTCCAAATATATATCGTTTGTATATATAATATAATATAAATATAATATTAATATAATTATTTAATCAAGATCATGAATGCCTTTGAAAAATGTCCCACCATCTCTGAACAAAAGCAATAGCAAAGTATGATTAGCTATGAAAATATGTAAAGGTACACATATTGTTGCTGTTTGCACATTTTTATTGAGATCATTCAAACCAAATAATGGGCACGTGATATTCTTTAACCAATATATCATTTTTCCAAAAGTATCTTTGCATGTCCAAACCACCTATGCACTATATGAACACCAGATGGGAAGCTTTAAGAGCTGTTCTCTAGTTCCGTCTCCGCAGCAAGAACATGAGGAAGACAGCGCTGAGGAGGATGCATAGAGTGCACACGGTGGGAACAACGATCTCCGTCACCATCTCCATGTGGCTGGTCAAGGGGTCTGGGGAAAATACACAGACACAACCAAGTAGCTCAACGAGGTTTAGTACAGACAAAGACACAATGGGCAACGCTGAAGCACAGCCCTCAAAGGGTTAATCTTCCTTCTCCCTGTCACTTCTAGTACAGTACTGTTTACAATACGCATACACCGTTCCTTACCATGGATAAGTCTTAGAATATTGGCAGCAGTGCTCCGCTGTTCCTCTAATAAAGAAAGAGAAAATACTTGTTGAACCAAGTCACATTAACCCTTTGAGAACTGCAGGCAGAATATGCACATGTATGCGTCGGGTTTATGTTGCAGGGTAGCTTTGGTGCAGCAAGATGAAGCTGTTTTTGCAATAAACAAGAAAAAGAAGGAACATATGGCACAGGTTGCCATAGCACTAGTTAGTTTGAAATAGTAATGCGAACGCCCTTCTGTTAGTCGCATTCAAAGCCACACAATCACACAGAAAGCAAATACAGAGTTTGAGTCCCACAACAAATGAGTAATAGGTATGTAGCTACCCCTTCTCTACACTTCATCATGCACTGGCCAGACCTTTGGCATTTCTGCATTTTCCTTGGACTTTCTTCTAGCTGGAGAGGCAAACAAAGAAACACCCTGTTAGAGATGTTGGTAACTAAATAAGTCCTTATGTTTTCACTTGATCTCATCAACGTGGGATTTTGCCGATTTGATCTGTATCGTCAGCGTCTTTATTTGAAGTAAATAAAGAACGGTACCACCTACTCCAAGTCAAATCCGTTCATAGCTCCGACTCCAATTCAATCTCTTTGGATCATTTACAGTGAGAATCTTTATTTGTTTACCCCAGCTAGTTTTGTGTGTTCCTGTCCCAGCTGCTGCTGCTGCTGCTACCTATAGGATCATCACTACAGCTTGAAACCAACCTGCGGCGAGGAGCTGGTTGCTAGAAGAACAGGTCTCCGTGGCTCTCCGCTTCCAGTTCTCCACCTTGGATAGAGTTGCAATGCAGTCACTGAACACTTACTCACTCAGGATCATCACACAACTTTTAGAAAGAAATTAATAGTAGGTGGAGGACTAAAAATAGAGGCGTTGAGCCCCAAATAACAAAGGAAAGGGCATTTTTCTGACCTCTCTTTGATTGGGGAAGCCATTGGAACTGATGATGCGCTTGTAATACTGGACAGAAGCCTTGGGGTAGCGGGGTTTGTTCTTGTTCCTGAAGTCCACGTAGTACAGGCCAAACCTCTCTGTGTAGCCCTCATCCCACTCAAACTTGTCCAGCAGAGACCAGGCAGTGTAACCGCGCACATTGACTCCATCTTTAATGGCTGTGTTTGGCCACAAAATAAGTGACAAATGAATGACATTGCAAACATGTCAGCAGCCCCTTGAATGAGGTGCCCTTTGTTTTGGTCGTTCTTATATCATATAAACATATGCACCTTTCAGCATCTCATTGATGTAGTCTCTGTAATATTTTATCCTCCAGTCATCGCAGAGCTCAGTGCACGTCATCTTCTCAGAAACTCCGTTTTCGGTCACGTAAAGCATTGGGTTGCCATATTGGGCCTAATCAACAACAAACAACATTAGATAGAAAGCATATGGACAATAAACAACATTGGGCTGTTGTACAGCATTTAGATATCATATTAGATATAATATTTGCTCCAGAGGCACCCAGTCTAGTGACAAAAAGAATGTTACATTTGAAAAGTAAGGCTGTGCTCGTCACCTTGACAAAGTTGAGTAGGCGTCTGAACCCCCAGGGCACAGCGTAGAGCCACTCGGAGCCTGGGTCCGGCCAGTGGGGGTCCACCAGCTCAGCCAGGTCCCGGTCGGTGAAGTAGCCGGCCCCGCTGCGGTTCGCTGGGTACTTCTTCTGGGTGATGTAGCGGGTGGTGAAGTGGCCGATGCCCAAGAAGTCACAGGTGCCCTTAATGTAGCTCTTCTCCTGGGAGGAAAAGTTGGGCAGCCGGGACGTTCCCAAGCCCTGCTGGGTGCTCTTCCTTCCTGCATTCCCGGCCACATATGAACAGCCGTGGGTTAGACGCCCGGTGCCTGTCCCGTCGCTACCGGGGGTTGTAGTACTCCTGCACTCAATGACTCCATCGGGACACGGACTCCGCCGAGGTGGTCATGAATACAGCCCCCGGTCGCTACAAAACCTAGCTCAAGCTTCACATTGACCAAAGACTCATAGGATCGACCGAGTGCGGTTTTACTTGCCGATATAGTCCTTCATCACTTGAGGGTAGTCCCCGTGGAAGATGGGGGTGGCGAACCAGCCCAGGTAGAACTGGACGTAGCGCTCGGCAGCTTCGATGTCCTTCTGGTTGTTGATGTCCACGGGCTCTCCCCAGTCCCCGGAGAGGGAGATGCCCAGCAGACCTGCACACATTCTTTAAGTCAGTCTGCCTGTTGCTCAAACGCACGGCCGCATTTATGACACAAACACACACACAGCCAGGATCTTACTCGCCTTTTTGTTTTCCTCGCCATTGGGTGTCATAAGTGTGCCAGACCTTAGCGTGGGCCTGTGACAATGTGTGATGGGAAAAAAGAAAGAAGCTTTACTAATCACATTTGAACTCAAGGGGGAAGACATCCACGTAGATGTGCATTTGATTTGATATGATATGATATGATCTTGACATATATGATGTCCACTGTCACCTTGATGATGTTGTGTGCGGTCCGGTATGCACCAGTTCCACGCATCTTGAGTCCAGGTGCATGCTCACCAGTTTCATACCCCTCCACCGCTATGGACTGCAGTCGGTAAAACAACATTTGGATATCAAAATATATTCTAGTTGCTGAAGTCAAACATTTGAATGACTGGAGGAACTATGCATGATTATGTTACAACATGAAAGTGGAGATAGAATTCTTCCTTTTTTTTTAACCTACCCATGGATTATTGAAGGTGATCCAGTATTTCACCCGGCTGCCAAACTTTTCAAAGCACAGGTTGGCAAATTCATTGAAATGATTCACGATGCTAGCATTTTGCCATCCACCATATTTTTCCTGCAACACCTAGACATGGAAAGCATAAAGCATTCAGAAAACAAAAATCATGCAAACAAATAGATATATAGATTTAGAATAGGATATGAATCAGCTTGGAATGTCGGTTTCATGCACCTGTGGAAGGTCCCAGTGATACAGGGTAACAATGGGCGTGATCTTGTTCTCCAACAGATGGTCAATTAGGTCACTGTAGTATTTAATTCCTTTTTCATTGACATGGTCAGCTGCAAGAGATGTCATAGCATTATGTACTGATCTTAGTTATAAGTATACATACTGTGAGGTATATAGTGGCAGTGAGGTAAAAAAAAACAAAAAAGCAAATCTGTTTCTCTTACATTTAATCCCAGTGGGAATGAGTCTTGGCCAGGAGATGGAGAAGCGATAGTGATTTAGTTTCAACTCATTCATCAGGGACACGTCATCCTGTACGGGGGAACCACAAGGGTGACACATAGTTACTGCTCCCTTGACCACAACTACACTCGCAAGGATAGATCAGTCCTGGGACCAACACAAACCAGCGGTGGTAGTGGTGGTTGCACTACTGTCCACACCTTGACTTTATAGTAGCCCTCGCCGGCCGAGTCTCCTGTGTCGTTGCGCTGCACCCTGCCCTTCTTATGGGAAAACACGTCCCAGATGCTTAGCCCTTTTCCATCTTTGTCCCAGGCTCCTTCGGTTTGATAGGCGGAACTGCCGGCGCCCCACGAAAATCCTGGGAACGTAGAAAGAAGTTGGCAATCACTCAAATCCACGCAAAAGGTAATCAAGTCGTCATCGCGCGTCAGAGTTACATACCAGCTGGAAAAGTGCCATAATAGAAGGAGCTGCGGTCGTTCTTTGTCCAGTCGAAGTCCTCAGCCGCAGACATACACAGCACCAACACAAGCACATGGCACACCTGGACCGCACAGCGGGGAAGCATCTTAGTTCCCAGCCGGCAGCGCAACTACTGCCTTGTTTGACCACAGTCACTGGGAAATAAAGAGAAATCGATCACCATTGAATTGTTATTTCATCAAAACACATGATTTCATCTTGTCCTGACCGTACCACTGAGAAATCAAAACTGTATCTGAAGGGTGTTGCATTGTTTTAGGAAAGATAATCCTCGAACTGTAAGAGTAAAACACAAGTAAAAAAAAAAAAAAGCTACTAGGGGCATACAACAATGGAAGGGAATGATAAAAGGGGAATGCACCTCATGCAGAGCCAAACACCCCTATTCAGACCCAACCGAGTGTGAGTGCATTTTGCTGAGGCGGACAGGTCCTTTACAAAACATGGTTTTACCTTTGTAAGCAAAGTGAATGTAAGAAGGGTTGAGATATACAATGTACACAAATGCAATAACATGTGGGCTCCCAATAAGTACTTTGTGAATTGCATTGCCTGCATGTACATGCAGTTTCTCTGTGATCTTGTCGCTTGGTTGAAATTACAAAGCCATTGCTCAATGGCTATTTTTGACATCTATCTCAGATATGAAAGCTAATTATCAGAAGAGTATTTCTAAATGATTTCCCAAATCCATCTTGTTTTGTCCATATGTTGACTAATTGTGCAACATGTATATAACAGTATTTGTATTATGGTATAGGCCTCTTCTAGCTCATCACATGCTTTGTATTTCATTTAGGTTTGACGACAAACTCAATGTGGCTCAGTTATTTAACACTTGACAAGCAACTGTCAGGGACTGCAAAGGAAGTATCTACTATGTCGCCATATTTTACTGTGTCGTCACTATAACGATATCTAATTAGCATAATCTATGAATGGGTAGCATGACAGATAATGCTTTTTTCATAAGAAATCTAGCCGAGGACTTCAGCCTATAACTTATGGCATACGTTATTTGTTAGGTTGCAGACTGACATTCAATATTTGTTTGATCAGATTATGTAAACAATTGCCATTAGTGTACAATTATCCTCTAGTCCAGTTGAACGATGATACTGTGTTTCTGCTATTAAATCCCTGTTAATTACATGGCACAGCTCTAGGACTGAACAATTAATAAAAATGATCCAAATCACATTATGGCCAAGTGCAATACCCAAACCGCAAGAGCTGCAATTCTTGGATATGGGTACATTTATAAGATTCTCCAGCTGGAAGTAAATAATGCATGGTAGAGACCCCAACAACCATCACATCATGATTTAACAGCAATGTTTTTTTATCAGTGAAAATGAAAACTGCAAAAATGCTCATTCTCACTGGGAGTGAATCCTATCGCAACTGCCATATCTGTCAAAAACAATCGCGACGTAATCTTTCTTTTCTGCCCTAAGGTGTGTTACATTACCTGCTGTGCGCCTTAAAGGGTGTTCATGAACAGGAATCCAAGTCCCCGGGCAGAAGCCAAGCCCCCACTGTAGCAGCAGATCACGCAGAAGGTATATGAATCTGTCAAATCTCTGCTGTATGGCCTCCACTGCGGCAGCCTCCCTCCAGTGCTGTCAGTCAGTCAGTGGTTTGAAAGCAGCCCCCCATTGTGTCCCTTTGCTATTGTTTTAGCCGTTTACAAAAATGCTGAATGGAAACTGTGTGCACTGCATTACCTATTTGGTAAAAGTAAATGCAGAGGTCAGGTGAGGGTAGGAGGACACCAACGTGACACAACAGCACTGTCACCAGCGTCCTCGGCCGCCCCACGGACAGGCGGGTGTTTGTAGTCGTCTAATGCTTAAAGGTGTGAGGTGATCGATTAAGGAGCACACACGTTGGAAGCTTGTTCAAAACATTTTATTTTGTGCTTATCATTTGTCTAATTACATAATGCAGATTCCCTGCATTCTTATATGGCCCAGCCATATGCTCTCAAGCTCAACATCAGCCACATCTGCTGCTCTTTTCACTGGTGCCATCTGTCCAAACATATACAATAAACTAACAGCAACTTGTATTGCAACAATGAGACAATTCAGCAAAGCATAACACGTGTTTAAAGTAAAAGGCGTTCAGCCTCTACACTCAATACCAAACTATCAATAAAATGTTCATTCTTACCACTGAAATAAATATCACTCAAGTGAAATACAAAATAGGTCAACAAACCAAACATTTGCCTGATGTCTTTCAATGGCAGGAATACCACTGGAATACTGACCCACAGCTCAGAACATCATTCATCGTCTTCTTCCTAATCATCGTAATCCTCATCAGGCCCAGACTCTAGATCATTGTCCTCATAACCATCTTCGTCTTCATCCTCGTCCTCCTCATCCTCATCTTCCTCCTCCTCCACATCGTAATCCATAGGAGCAGTCAGAAGCAGTTTGGTTTGATTGATCTCGCTGGCGTCATCAGGATTGATCTGAACCTAAATAGTAAAAGAAAGAAGAAAAAAAAACAATAGGTTACTGCAATATTGCCCAGCTTCCCTGTAATTGTTGACGACATGGCATGCACACACACATACACACACACACACACACTTAAACTTGAACTGTAGTTGCGGTGGCACATACATAAAGAAACCAATTTTTGCGTAGTAAAAAACATACATTTCAACATAAAAATGATGAGTGAAACAAGAGGATTAAGTGTGTTATTTTCATAACTGCCATGGCTCTTTCTAAGCACCTCAGGTTCCAGGGGTATGGGCTGTGTCTCGCCATCATCCAGCTTCGCATTGATGATGGATTTCAGAGCTCCTTCTTCAAACTTCAAACACAGGGGGGCCCGGATGAGGTATTTGGGACATAATATAAACATATTCAATAAATACAGTTTATTTTTTGGGACGAATTCACCTAACCTGGAAGAAGAAGATAACCTAGACTCTCCATTTTACCTTGAGCCGATTTAGCTGGTCTTGTAACATGACTTTGATTTGAAGAAGAGTCTTCTCTTCCTTCTTTAGTTCCTGCAGACGACTGTGCATGTTTATGGCTCGAGTCTGCACATCACATGACACTGAACGGGAAAAGGTACACAGTGAGATTCATATGCGCCCATCATTTTCTCACATCGATTCACTGAGTGGTCAGTTCATATACGGGGTCAGCTGCAAGTATGCAACACGTAGCATTTATTTGATTCCCTTCCAATCAAATGACGAGGGCTCAGTACTAAAGTACAGTTTTGCAGTAGTACAGACAACGATATATACAGTGTGTCGTGTCTAGTTTATGTACAAATAGACATTTACACGTTGATGCTGCTAGCTAGCTGGTGGGATTCACAGCTAGGTTGCAACGTTACTAAAACTAGCACCGCTCAGCCTTTCACATACACGCATCTTAGAGGAGTTACCTTGGTTTATAAACTGTTCCTATTTCGCCATGTGGACCTAAACCTTGAATAAAGCTGTATATAGCTGCTAGCTGAATTGCTAATTACTACTGTTTTGCTGCGATGTTCTTCAGTCACGTGGTTGTGAGGTCATATCCGGACAAAGTTGTCTCCGCCCATATAAACCAAAACGGCCGAATGGCGACACCACGAGGCGCAAATAGAAAACTTCAAGTACAGAAATATGCCTCATGTTTCGGGAAAGACATGTTAGAAAAAAAGTTTGGACAATCATAAAAAATAATACTGATCACGTCTAAAATATACAAAAGGGACACACACGCGATATGAGGTCGGAATGTGTCAATGTTATTTCCATTGCTTCATGCTGAAATGGCAGGTGTCAACTGGTAGTGGGAAAGAAGCCTAATTTGTAACAAATGTCCTTATAAACATATATAGGTCACAATGTTTAGAAGCCATTATGTTTAATCTAACTAATAGTTCCGATAGTTCTCTCTGTTCATTATATTGTTATCATGTTATAGATGCAATAATTCCAAAATGATATGCTTGACATTAAGATTTGGGCTAATAAAATAGAAGTTCCATCAATGAAGTAGGCTATTTCAATTAGCCTACTCAAAAGTTTCTGTACTTGCTGGATGCAAAATAACTATTCTTATGTGAAAAGAAGGCCTTTTGCCGCACTTAGGCCTAACTAATGAATTATTGAATAAAGCCAAAATGAACTCAACAATGAAGCAGCTGAAACCATCCACCCCAAACACACTCCCCTGAATGTGTGAACTTAAGAAGATAACAAATTCAGCAGAAACTGAAAAAAAAATCACAGATGGAACTCATTGATGTGAACCAGATCGAAAACAACTCTTAATCAGTCTTAAAAAATGTTAAGAGGAGCCCATTAGGTTTTTTATAGGATTTCTTGACTAAGTCTATCCAGATGTGTGCATTGATTATCACAGCACGTAGGCTGCACTTGAAATAGTCGGGAGGCCAGCAAAGATGAGAGATCTAACCTCTACCTGTCTCCTTTCACATACATAAAAAGAGCCGGCCCTTAAGATGAGAGAAAATAATTATGGTTAGATGCAATCTCTTTCCTGATTGAACAAACTATTCAGCACAGTATTGCAGAATGGAAAACGGAAAGGCCTACAGCAAGGATATTTAACAATGATGCAAGCCTGCTTTATATTCACCCTATCTAAAGACGAGATCGAGTAATATCCTGCAACCAGAAGATGAATGGCATTACTTACTATAGGTAAGCCATTAAATCACACATAGTCCCCATTGTTTAATCAGGATAGGATGTAGTGTACTTAACCCTGTGACTCTTCCTTTGAGGTATTTAATCGCCATCCTGTCTGTGAATCTACGTGCCTGTCTCTGAGAGCACGCCAAAGTCAGCCAGTGTTCAGTCCTTAGCTGTAGATATTATTTTTGTCGTCAGCTCATTTACGGAGGTCGTTTTGTTCAGTGGAATATTTTCCTATGGTTCCTCATAAAAGCAGCAGCAGCAGCAGCAGCAGCAGCAGCAGCAGCAGCAGCAGCAGCAGCAGCAGCAGCAGCAGCAGCAGCAGCAGCAGCAGCAGCAGCAGCAGCAGCAGCAGCAGCAGCACATACAATTTGTTACACCCCATGATGCATGCCTGTGGCTGGCTTCACATGTGAAGTGTACAAGTGGTCGTGTTTCCCGTACGACTTTAATAACAAGTAATTTACCATGGATGAGAATTGTGTACATTACAGATTCCAAGGTTTAATGTATGTAAGGCTGTTCAGGGTCTGCTGGTTATACCCGGTCACATATTAAGACAAGCGGTGATTGGGCCTTTGCCTCTGTTGGATCTATTCCTTTTTATTTTTGACTAGATTCATCAATGTAGGTCATGTAAAAACAGACAATTGAAAACTGACTTGTGCAGGCTTTCTGTGAAATGTATTGTGGAAATGTGCCATAGAAATTCTATCTCTTGTAATTTACAGTGTTCTGAACTTTTGGTAGGCTAATCACTTTGTCAAACCTGTTGTGAAACAGTTGTATTAATACACGACTTACTTAGTTACTTGCTATATGTGTCATGTTGAGCAACATGGATACCTGTCTGATGTCTCTCCTGCATCTCTCTCTGTCTCTCTGCTAACACCAGTCTTAAGACGAGCCTCGGCTAAGACAGGCCATCACATTTGCCATCCTATGGTATGTGACCCTGCACAAGAGTTTTAGTGTTTTGAGAGCTGATCCCAGGGAAGAGGGATGCTGAAACTGGAGCTGTCTGTCAGCGTATGGGAGCGCCCCCCCGGGCTTTAGGGGTCAGGGGGAGAGGTACCGCAGGGTCCGCGCACCAGTAACACAGCTGCCAGCCTCCCCGCAGACAAGGGAGCCCACATCCCCTCCCCCTATTCCCCCT
>OMOU01064994.1:0-17762 GCA_900312585.1 Malacocephalus occidentalis | reverse complement strand
TCTTCAGCACCAAGGTGCCAGTTGGCGAGCGGCGCGCACTTGCAGGTGCTATCTTGGAGCACAAGGCGGCTGATATATCCATGCGAGCCCCACAGCTCTGCTTTGGCACTGGCTTCAGCAAGCCGAAGTTTCCAACCCTCTCGCCGACCACCAGCTTGGCTGACCTCGCCAACCCAGACTGCTGGTTCGGCATGCACCTGCTGCACATCGATCCCGCGTTTCTTTCGCTTGATGTAGAGGATTGGGCTACCACTGCAGCATTTCAGATGGGTGCGGTGAATGTACGTGCCGTCAATGTTGTGAATGACTGTGCCGAGTGTGGCGTCAAACTGACGTCAGACTTTGTGGCAGCAGCCAGGAGCGAGGAGCACCTGCAAAATGTGCTACAGGCAGTTGAGCATGACTGCTCAAAACAGCAAAATCTTCGCTGCTGCAAGCGCAAGCTGGACCAGGACTAGGACTCTAAGATGCTTGAGACATGTTCAAAAAAACGATTTCAATGTTATCAAACATTTTGTTCTTAAATAAATAAATGTTGTTCTATTCAAAATAAATGTTGTTCTCAAAAACAATTTCTTGCCGTTTTTGAAAATGCCTTAACTAGGAAAACACCCAAAAAGGCCAATTTTCATATTTTTCACATGCTATGTTCCACCTCTAAATCTCAATCAATTTTTCCGAAACTTTGCACAAATAATTTGTATGCGTGTCCGAACAAAATGCAACCCCGAACAGATTAATATGTTGAGATTTAATTATTGCATTGCAATTTGATGCACCCTAACCAACATCTTCATCCCTTCAGCATAGGATACACTGGACTATTCAAACACAGTCCAGCACTACCGCTCACTCAGTAACCTTTCGCAGTTCAATTTTTCCTTGATTTGAAATGAAGACAGAATTTCTAAAAAGTTGTACAAATCCAAAAAACTTGATCAGCATTCACTTTCACTTTCTTGGATCAGCTATTGCCTTTACTCAAAATTCGGAGTGTGCTTGTGATTCTGCAGGGTGTGATTGTGTGCAGCCCTCCATCTAATGTATACTGCTTTCACTTGCCATGTTGTATTTATTAAAGTCATTGTACTTGGTTGGCAAGATGAAAAAGAATTTAATCATCAGCATCATCATTTGGGTCGTCAATGCATGTTAAACTGTTGAGCACAATCACATGAGATGCGGCACCATGTTGGTTACGTCGCTAGGTTGGGCGTTGTGTTCTCGAGCACCGTGTTTAAAAGACAATATGCCCCACAGCATCAAACGTTCTACTGGTTAGCGTGTTACGTAATGGGCCATGTCAAATCCTTTAAATTTTACACTGCGGCACGAGGAGCAGTGAACCATCCCACCTCCGGAAAAAGCTGTGTCGTTCTCCCCATAGGAATAACAATAGAGTGAGTCGCAAAGAACGCACTGCACCGCAAGAGTTGCAGTCTTTACCTGCTAGTCGCTCCAGTTCCTCATGCGGAGTAGATCTCAGGCTGCTGGAATGGCTGCCTGAAGGACTTAAATTACTGGAGAACCACTGACTGAAGCGGCTGGCTGACACTGGACCTTCTCCTAAAACATCCTCTATCATCTGAAAGGGAAATTTAAAAAACAAAAAATTTAAGCAGTCTCGAAAGTTATTCACTGCTCTTCATGCACATCACTCAGGGCCAATGAGTTGAGTCTCTCCAAGCATCATGAGACACATTTTCCATCTCCATAAGCAGAACTTTCAGTCCCAGGACTACAGGTTCAGTTCGTTATCAGATTTTCCGCCATGGTCTAAAGACCTGGGAAGATTGGGCCAATTAGTCCATGGCTGTTTTTACAAACCTAAATCTCCAAAACATTGATAGCTTTACATGATTCAGTAAATAAAATAGATAAAGCTTCATCTCACCGGCTCTATATACTGCCCCTCTGAGGCACTTGAGCCTGTCCCGTAAAAGCTCCCCTCCCTCAAAGCTAACTTTCCTCCGGATAAATTGCATTATAATGAATTACCATTTCCCAAACCAAGCCACCCTACTAAAAACGTTCTGCATATTGTGTGACATAACTGAAGTAGTTTTTCAGTCACATTCCATATACATTTAGGTATACCTTTATAAGATAGATTTTGGACTAGCTCAAATCTGGGTGAAAAAGGCATTTAATTTTCCACTGTATTTAGATTCATCATGTTGCTGGAATGATTGGTCTCAATGAGGGACATTACATTGGTCTTTACATTGGAAACCTGACCGGTGGAACCACAACAAACATGATAGGACCGATAACCAAAATGATATTAAAGTCTTCCTATTGTCTGTATCCTCCTTGGCCAAGAGCGAACACAAACACAGCCAGCACAGGTAAACTCATCTTTTCCAGTAGCAGGTGGGAAGACCAAGATTAAAACATCCTGTCTGGACACAAACATCTTTAGATAAAAACCCCTCTAAATTAGGGATGCACCGGCCAACAATCGTTTTTTTACTTTAAGATAACCTGCGAAAACCTGTGAATCCTGAGTGGTGGGGACTGCCTCAGTCCCCATGTGTCTAGCGGTGTACCTGCCCAGGTGACTGACTGAGTCCTATATGTCTGGCAATGTCTACATGCCCAGGTGACTGTCTGATTCCAAGTGCTTACAGCGGTGTACCTGCCTAGGTGACAGTGCTTATGACCAAAGCAGTGGTGCAACATCGCTATTGTTTGGTAAAAATGTCGACACAAGAAGCTAATTACCAAGTACCGGGTCCTAAACCAGCTATGTCGTACATTTGAAAACGTCCATCCACTTCTGCTTAGCCGGGGCCGGTAGCACCCAATTAAGCAGGGCCCTCCAGGCTTTCTTCTCCCCGGCAACAGTTTCTACCTTCTCCTGGGGGATACTGAGGCGTTCCCAGGCCAGATAAGATATATAATCCCTCACGCGAGTACTGGGTCTGCCTCGGGGTATCCTCCTAGTCCGATGTGCCAAGAAAGCCGCTAAAGGGAGGTGCCCGGGAAGCATCCTGATCAGATGCCCGAACCACCTCAGCTGACTCCTTTCGACGTGGAGGAACAGCGGCTCTACTCCGAGCTCCCCATCTCGAAGGATGAGCCCAGCCACCCTGGGACGGAAACTCATTTTGGCCGCAATCTCATTCTTTCAGTCACCAATCACAGCTTGTGACCATAGGCGAGGGTTGGGTTGGATCGTAGATGGGCCGCCAAATTGAGAGGGCTGCCATCCGGCTCAGCTCCTTCACAACAATTCACTGGTACAGCGCCCGCATTACTGCAGACGCCGCACCAATCCGTCTATCCATCTCCCGCACTATTTTCCCCTCACTTGTAAACAAGCCCCAGAGATACTTTAACTCCTTCGCTTGCGGCAGCAACTCACTCCAAACCCAGAGGGAGCACTCCACCGTTTCCCAAGAAGAGAACCATGGCCTCAGATTGGAGGTGCTGACACTCGTCCCAATCGATTCACACTCCGCTGCAAACCACCCAGTGCATGCTGGAGGTCACATTCTGATGCAGCCGACAGAACCATGTAATCTGCAAAGAGCAGGGATGCAATTCTGAGGTCCCCAAACCGGACACTCCTCACCTGCACCTTGACATTCTGTCCATGACAATCACAAACAGAATCGGTGACAAGGGGCAACCTCGGCAAACATTCTCAGCCACTGAGAACATGCTTGACTTTGTGCCAAGAACAGACGCAGCTCTCACTTTGTTCGTACAAGGACGGAGTGGCACGTACTAACTGCCTATACTCCCACAGTACTCCCCCCACAGGACATGGTCATAAGCCTTCTTCAAGTCCACAAAGCACATGTAGACTGGATGGGCAAACTCCCATGCCTCGCCCCCCCCCCAAAAAAAACCTACAAGGGTGAATGGATTTCGATGAGTGTACATTGGACGAAAACCATCACCCAAGTTATATTGCGAAAAGCCAAAAGGAGTACAGCAGAACCTGTTGAAATGTGGAGCAGTGTACGCAATGCTATCGCCATGCTACGACATCATTTTGCATGTCTTCGACCCCTACACCTGCACTCTACTGCCCCATGCGGACCAGGGGAAGTACATTTAAACAAGGTAGTCGCATAAACTATTGACTACTTGACCCACAAGAGTATGTTCCAACCACAGATGAGGGATTTCTCAAATGCCATTTATCATGGTGCCTCCTAGAACAAGCAAGATGTCCTACATTATCACATTTACACCAAGTGACATGTTTGTTGGTCAATTCTGGCAATGCCGCATGTAGTTATCCAATGTGTACTCTATTCCCCAGAAGTAATTAGTTTATTGTCTTTCCTTCATAAGCACCGATCTGAAAATAAACTGGGTAGGTCAACAAGCAAAGTAATATTACTACCATGTTGCATTCAACGCGCGAGTCTTTTTACTCTTGAGTGGGAGAACAAATTTGTAAGCCAACAGAATGCATCAAGCACTGATTTTCTCTGGGCCTTTGTGATCAATTTGGATGCATTGGTTGATCTAGCACAGCCAATCAGCACTTGAATAATGATGTTTTGCACAGTGAAGACTTTTTGCAATTAATCATTTTGTAGTTGAAAACAGCATTCTAGACTGTACAGATTATTTGCAAGATAGATTTATCTATCCATCCATCCATGTACCTACTCTATCGTGAGTAGGTTTTAGCAGAATGGAGATGGTCACGACGGAATCTGGGCCTACAAAAAAACTTTTCTGGGGAAATGCTGATCTTGTATTGTTTTGGCTTAAAGTGGTCTTTGGGACTTACAGAAGCCAGTGCTGGCATGGTCTTTTCCAGATTGAAGAACTCATTGAAGTCGAAGTCGCCAGCCGATTGCTCTGGCAACACTTCTGGATGTGGCACCTCCTGGTCCGCAGTAGAGTCTCTGACTACATCTGGCTCCTCAGCCAGTCCACCATTACATTCTTCTGACACAAAAATGCATTCATTAAAAAAAAAAAACTACAGATATAATTAAATGCACATTTAGTTATTGAAATATTGGTTGCCCCATCCAACTGGTAGAGGATGCCATCTTTAAGTATGCACAAGGTATTCCAAAGCAACAAATGGCTTCTTACATTAAACATGAAACATGCAACCAAACCGATTGCCCGGGAACAGCGCTACTCATTACCCAAAATTGATTTTCAAAAATGAATCCAACGTGCCTTCTTTTACAGCTTCAGCACGCCTCCGTGACCGCTTGGATCTACGCTTGTCATCCTCTAGGATCTTATCGTCAAATCCAATGAGCTCAATAGTCTCGGATTGGCTCGTAGGACCTCCTGAAAACCACTCTGGCTCCTCCTCTGCATAAGAGTCGTTCCTTCTTCTCTCACCGAACACACGTTTGTCACCAAATTCTCTCTGCTTGAGGGCGATAAGTCAACATTCATTTTGCCAGATTGTATTCAAAATGTATGTTTTACACACAAAAAAGCAGAGGCATACACAATTCAACTTTTCAATTTCCACAGAAAACATTGTTTGGCCATACAACTGAACACATGATTGCTGATTACGGTCAATGTTTTAGAAAAAAAAGTAAATTAATCCAACCAAGGGAAAACATTTTCTGGTAGCTACAAAACAATTAGTTGTACAATCAAATTAGTTGCCCAAACTAACCCGGAATCTCTTATCCTTGAAATCTCTCTCACGCTCCCTCTCTTTTTCCATTCGTGCCTCCCTCTCGAAGGCTCTAGCAGGGATGATGCGGCCGCTACCAATCCGGCGACCTACACCCAGCCGGAGACTTTCATTTTCTTTGTTTTCCAGAGGGCTGATGGGGCGGCGGGTGAGGAGTGCAGGGGCAGCATTGCCCTGACAGCCTCCTCCAAAGCTCCGCCGCTGAGGGCTGAGCACCACATCAAGATCATCCTCCTTTAGCCTTTCACGTGGATCTGAGGGCGAGGAAAATGTTAAGACCCAAATTACAGATGAATGACGATGCTAATGCGCCATTTGTTCTGCTGAAATCATCAGCCAGAACAGCAGTTCACTAGGACCCATTTCCTCCATACCTAGCAGCAATGAAAGCCAAACTAGAGAGCCGTTTCATTGTGTAAAATGTAAAGTTAATCTTAATTAACTTTATTGTCTTAATTACTCCAATATAGCGCAAACAGGCAAGATTGGCTAATTTAATAGAAATTGCCGAACCATCCATCAGCTGTCGCCAATTTAGATTTGAGACTTCTGACTAACCAATCAATTTAAGAACGCTAGCCCTTCAATGCCCGTTAATCACAGTGTGTGTGAAATGCACCCTGGCGCATTCAACAGAGGGTCACTTTCTTGGGAATTTCATAAGAAAATCTCTTAAAGTTCATGTTACCCTCTTCGCAACTCTCAAATCTCCTAAAGAAAAAACAAACGTTTTACTAGGGGTAAAGATGAGACTGAATTGGAGTTTGTTGTCAAAATTCAATTTGTGTACCCCCACATGTTGCCAGTCACTTAGTGTGGACCCCTACCTGGACAGAACGGCCAAGACTGACAGTCAAGCCCAGTCATGTGTATCCCTGAAGCTAGGTGCAGCTTTAAAGGGCCCCTATTTTGCCACCATGTTGTGATTAGCCATTCCAACTAGGGCAAAATCTCCCCTTTTGACATCACAAGTGGGAGCGTCCACCCACATGCATGCTTACCAGCCTACCTAGTTGACTGTAGCAACTCTTTGTCACAAGCCGGACATTCTGAAAACGCTTGGAACGGCAAATCACTCACATCGGGGGGTATAATACGAGCACTTCTATAAAATAAGTACGATAAAATGAGGCACAGCCCTGCACCCCTTGCATGTATGCGAGGGGAAGACAATGTTGCATAATACAAGCTTACAAATGTCATTTAACTACTCAAAACATCATTTCCAAAAATGTTCTGACACTGATGCTCACATGACACCAACTGCAGCCTCTTACCTGGAATTCTTCGCTTCAAAGGAACTCTTTCTTCCAGATAGTCCTTCTTGAAGCCCTCCACTGGTGAGCTGCGCTCTGAAGTGGGGTACAATGAAGCATGCCACTTCTCTGGGTCCCAAACACCATCACTAATGACACACACCAAGGAAAATGTATCAATAACACAACACGCATGACAGAAGAAATTAGTTTCCATTAGCTTTTATCAAGACAAGTCAAAATTATATTCCAAATGTTATGCTTGTAACAAAACAGCAAAAAATGTATTAATTACATTTGCAGCAGATATCCAAAGTGGTAACGTGTATAACTATTTACCTGTCATATTTGTCAGCAAGACATTCCGGCCTTTCATTAGAGCATGGCAACCCCTTTATTTCCAGAAGTTGCTCCTGCAAGTTTAGCTCAGAATGTTTAGATTGTCAACTTGAAAAATGTATACACATTTAATTAGCGAATAAAAGTACCATTCAATATCCTCCTTACCCTGGTGTATCTGTAAGGAGAGGTGGTAACTGATGGTTCCTTTTCCACTGCCACATCACAGATATTCTCCTCCGCACATGCCTCATTCTCCATGACTGACTGGTATGGCCAACTCAGCCCAAAATAACTATTCCTGTTAGAAAAATGCAGGGTTTTTTTTTTTTTTTAATGAATTTATACAACCAGTCATACACGTATATCAACGGTCCTTGATCAGTTTTAAATGTGTTGTCTTCAATTTGTTTGTATTCTGGGCTGGAACTCATAATTTGACTGGTTTGTTATAATGGGAAACTTAACCTACTTAAAATTACTTCACGTAGCCAAAACACCCATACTTGCAGAACTTGAATTAAACGGATTCTCATTGTGTGTACGCGTTAAACACATTTGAACACACGTCAATGGTGATAGTGCTGTGCGTGTACTTATCAAACACCAGTGGCTAATCAGAGTTAATTGATACAGGCCGAAGAAGCAGACCAACACGTCACAGAATTAATTGGCATAGCGTTGACACGTTGGTTCAAGTTAAACATGCTTATACAAAGAGGATGGGTGGGTTTATCGCCATTGAATACAATCACAAGACTTCTTGTCATGAATAGGGCACGCCACCGATATAGATAGGGATATACATATACACATCTCAGCAGTAGGGAATGGACGTACAGCAGCTCGATTAATAATAAAGCAAATGAAACAAACCTACTCACTTTGTTGTTTGGGATACCGTTAGATGCTAGCCGTCAATGAGTAGTTGGTTAGCTGGTTAGCTAGCTAGCTAGCTAATCTAGCTTCAGCTAGCTAGCCACCTAGCTGGGGAATGGGTATAATGCCCACCCAGCAAATACAAAGCCCCAAGTCTGCCTGGTAACTTCTGTAATAAACGGATGAACAATATCAAAAGACAACTCAAGACAACAACGTTTAAAAAAACACAAGTAATTAATCTGGTGCCGACACAGTGTATCGTGAAATACAGGTACGCTCTTTCTGTTTTCTCAGTCGTAGCAGCGACTTGGCCTCGGACCACCGCTTTAAGAAGGTCCTCTGAAAGATTACACGGTGCCCAGTGCGCCTGTCTAGAAATATCTGTTTCGTAGGCTGTGAGCAGCAACGACTCGAATGTATTCCAAAAATCAGTGATGTATCGTTAGAATTATGATGTATTACAAAATGTGTACGTTATTTTCCCGTATGCTTTAAGAACATGACTTATTTATCTTATTGAATAGGCATTGTTTCAGCCACCAAATCATTGTTTTGCACTTGGCTCGGTTTACAGTATTTGCTGGCCCTTTAAAACAAACTACTCCGGTCATGCTAACCTATTGAGGGCAGGCGGGCTGTCAAGAAACGTACAAAGTCAAAGCAGGTGTGATATGTTGGGCCACAGAGTCCCAGTTAATCGTGTTTGGTTGTGTATTACTAACCCTAACCCTGTACGCGATTGCTAGTCGGAATGTCATATTTACGCGTGTTGTGGAAAAACGCGCGCGGCTGTTCGTGTTTTTTGTTTGTTCAGGTTTTTAAAATAAACAATAGCCTTTAATCTCACGTGCGGACAATGTATTCCACACCTGATTTGCTGTCTTGCATATTATGATTAGTATTCGTGCAGTTGAGTCGTTTGGAGAAACTGCACCGGCTTGTATGAGACAATGCAAAGTAGCGTTAGAAAACAAGATCTTGCTGTCAGATCGAGCCTCAAAGAAGGCTACAAAGTTGTATCTTACAGGACGCGTTACAAAGTTGGATACAACTAGAGATAGAAGACTCAAGGAACTACGAATACGGTAACGTCCTAAAAGTTTCATTGTACGTGGCAGTTATTGGATCATTCAGATGTTATCTGTATCTGTAATGTATGTGTATCTGTAATGTATTGAACACCGCAGGTACCTGGCAAGATTAATACATGACGTAACCACAAAGTACTTACTTTTCACATTTTAACAGCTCTGTATTATTGTGATGACATTGTTTTTGCTAGCTGAGAAGCAACTGATTGGTCGCGTCTGGGATAAGTGGGAGGTATGTGTACAGATGAAACACAAGAAGGCCAGAATGGTTAATTTGGCAGTTAAACAAAATAGACTGTCAAAAGTCCGGTAAGATTCCCATCCATTACAGCATTAGTGTTTTGTTTGTATCGTGTGTTGCCTATGCCATAGGCCCGAGGCTTATACTACGGAGCAGGATGGGGCGTTATCAAGCTAACTTCAGGTTTAACCTTGGGTTTTCTGTGTCACAATAGTGGTTCACATTGCCGTGGTACATTGCCATGGTGACTTATGCAGAAAACCTAACCTGCCCTGGAGAAGGTTATGTTCGAGTTCACCAATCAACACACAACAGTACTGCGTAGTGTGTTGTTGCGTAAAAACACGAGAACTCAGGTTAAAATTATAGAATTTATTTCTAAGACCGTTACTCTAACAAAGGAGGGTTGAGAAGCGATGCATCGGGAGACTCTCTACTTCACACTCAGGGTGCTATGCAGGAAGACTCAACGAACTAAAGTTCGTCAGCCCAGTTATAGTGTTGAGTCACGTGACTTTTATTACCAATCTGACCATTTGACCATCACTACCCTTTCCTCTTGGTCTGACCGTTTGTGAGGAAAACAATCTTAGTTCGCGCCCTCAGACATCCTGTCTTTCCTGACTTCCCTCGTGACCAACACCCTTCTCCCAGGATGTAGTTAAACATTCATCTCAACCTGAAGGTGACCTGAGACCCCGAACAATACATCAAAAGACATCCTGACCTTCTGACCAGATCTCCCACCCACACACAGCAGGAGAAGTGCTGGTACAACCCAGCACTATGCCTGCAACTCAAAGGAATACACTAGCCTTCATGTACTATTATTGATCATTGTCCTTGAATGCGCTGTAGCGAGTTCTGTTCTTTATTAAACAGCTTTTTTGGGGGAAGCGACTGTCCTCTCCGTCATTCCGGGAGAACCCAGGAAAAGCCACAAACGTGGCGTTGTGGTAATTATAGACATTGCTACAGCCCCTTAGACAGTGTAGGAGCTAATATTGTGTTTTTTGTTTTATCCTGAAAATACTAATTGAGTATATGTAAATGCATGCAGTCCTGGCATTAAATGTATTCATTTAAAGTGCATACATTGAAAGTGTCCCTGTAGATTCTGTACATTCTCTGTAGATTCTGCTCATATTTGTTTACTGTTTCACTGTTCTACTGTTACACTACTGCTTTTGCACTTCTGGTTAGGTGCTAACTGCATTTTGTTGTACTAGTATGTGTACTCTGTGCAATGACAAAGTTGAATCTAATCTAATTTTAACGTTAACTAAAACGTTAACCTAAATAATAACCTCTCAAACCCAAGACCAGCAACCCCAATGAACAAGCAACTGGAATCAGAGTTTAATTTAAATGGCATGTTCATAATGTTACAATTATTATTGCAATTGTGATCTGTACATGAATCCTGTGTGTGGGTTGATTGATTTTATTTTGTTGGGCTTAGCCCTGATTGGCACACCAAGGCAAATCCTTACACATGACTTTTTACACATTTGAAACTGCTTGTAATGACTAACCACACTCAAACCTGATATTAAAATATGGGCTCTTTAATTAAATATCTCTGCATAACAAAATGCATACACAATACACAATACTCTTCACCCCCACGATAACTACCCTACACTGTACACATATCACTATACATTATACCCTGTATTGTATATGTACTGTATATGTAATGTATTCCACTGTTCTCTGCATACTCTCTGCAGATCCTACATTGAACCTCTACTCTGGACCCGGAGCCACCAGACATCTGCACTGCTCCCCATAGACATCCCGCTGTACATCCTAGTGTACATGTACTACTGCGTATACCTCTGTCCATACTTGCATACCTCTATATTTATGAACATTTAGAGAAGAGAAGAAGAAGAGAAGAATCGGATGGACAACCCCCGTCTTTATTGTCGCGGTCACACTATGCATGTACACCCGTGCACGGCGGCCCTCCAACCCACCCCACACACACACACACGCCCCCATAGATGTCACCGTGAAATTGGTCCTCTGCTTTTAACCCATCCATGGCCATCTTCCTCTGCGGTCAGGCCAGGAGCGGTGGGCAGCTAGTGCAGCGCCACAGAGGACTCAGTGGTGCTTGTACACTGGGGTGTACAGCAGGGTATATACAGTGAGGGAGCAGTGCAAGTGTCTTACTTATATGCACTATAGATTCTGGATATTTGTATTCTTATATGCACCGTTGACTCTGTATACTCTTATATGCACTATGGTTTCTGCACATTCAGACACTTGCACTGCTCCCTCACTGTATATACCCTGCTGTACACCCCAGTGTACAAGCACCACTGAGTCCTCTGTCCATACTGTACATACCTCAATGTATATCTCTGCCTATACTGCCTATACTCAATGTATTGCGTACATCTATATATATGTATTTAGTCATTTAACCGCTCTACTGTCACACTTTTGCATGAATGCATATTCAAGCACTTGAACCCCAATTCACAAGGTTTTGTGATTCTTTTCTAGCTGTGGTGGGGCATGCTAGGAGCAAAACACAGAGGAAATTGTATGTATGTTAATAGATCCGATTCCGTTTGTGATTTTCACCCCTCAGTAGACATGGCAATGTGCAAGGAAGAGGCTGACAGAGATCAGATGGCAGAAGTACGGGAGATATTTACAAATATATTCTGAAGAGAGCTGTGTGTGTTTGATAAGTGTGGAGAAATGCAGAGACTGCTAGTTGGAGACAACTGTCTTCCAAGGTTTAAGTTCAGAGACTTTGCTTCCAATATGTTTATATAAAAGGCTTCTAACCACCTATATGTTAGTGCTACATGGGGACTCCTGTCTTCACATGTTTAGGTTACGTATGAGCTTGGCAAGATGCTCAGTGCATAGAGAATCTACCAATATGGTATTGTTAGGAGTTGTGGATGTATTAAATGTATGGGCCTGTAACTTTCTCTAAGAGGCCTTCATAACTAGTTAACTTCACTCATGTGTTCAAGAAGGGTTGATTCACCGGTGTCTGAAAAACCATGTGATGATGGGTAAAGTAAGGGGGAAGTGGGATAATTATAAATCTAAGTGTATAATCATGATGTTTTATAACAAGGTATTAGTCAAATGCCACAGTATATTGATGATATGTGTGAAATGTGAGTGTCCATAAGTATAACATGTAACTACGTGGGTCCATAATAGAAGTATGAAAAAAAGGCCCTGAAGATTTTCACAGCTAATAGCGATAGCAACCACTGGAGGGCAGTATCATAGATAAGAGCCCCAGAGGGGTTTGGCTTAAGGAACTACAGACAATTGCGCATGTGTTAAGAGGAGGGGAAAAATTGTAGATCGGACCCTACTATAAGAGATGAAAACTTAGATGAGTAGTGCCCCAGGACCATGGATCGAGAGGACCCAGGACCGAAGACCACCCAAATAAGAGAGAGAAATGCACTTTGGAAGCCCAGAAGACTTATTAGAAGAAGATAGAAGAAACTCCTAGAAATGAGAAGAATACAGTGGAATAGAACTGAAGAAATACTTGGAACAGACGTTACTGGACGATAGCTATTTTAGACAAATACTCGGAAGATACTATCCCTCAGAGAGTTTGTATTATATTTTAGTTCTTTTTACTATCTTCCCCATTTTGGAATATTACTATCTTTTGGAATATTTACCATTTTTCGGATTCTCTGAGAAACTGTCTGTCTGTCTGTCCGTTGCATCTCCATGAGAGACCCTAGTGTCTCTACTGAATTGTTATGTCTACCCGCACGTCCAAAGCGCTATATATGCTCTATGTATCTGAATAAACATTGAATAATTCCGGGTGATACTGACTTGTGTCACATTGATTCCCGAGCTCGCTGCCTCGCTACAGGCGATCCTGATCCTGAACCTGAACCGAACTTCGGCCACAGTTGATGACTGCTCGAAACCGCGCACAACAGGTATGTTAGTGTTGAGCTCAGGACAAATGCAATGGTGTCCATAGAGCGATTTGGAAGTGCGTGGGACGATGACGTAACAATGTATAGACGATGGAGTATGGTGTTCAAAGCGTTGAAAAGGAAGGACATAAAGGGTTTTGGAGTGTATGAGATGTTGACGTAATGGTACATTGAGTGAGGATAAAACACAGCTTGTGAGATGTTCAGGAGTCTTCTCTGCAGAGGTGGCTCAAGCTTTGTGTTGTTATTGGTGACAATAAAGTCTTGATGCCTTCATACTTGGTCTTCTCAATCTCTCTTACTGTTAGCAGAGAATGTGAGAAAAATCTACCACACAAGCCAAAACAGACATCAGCATTTGTTGGTAAAGATGGGGCCTGGATGTAACTTCTCTGTAAATGTTTATCTGCCATCTATTACGGCTCCGCCTCCACACACATCCTCTGCCTCTCGCAACACCGACGCACCGCCCCCCAATCGTAACGCCCCCAGCACTTCAGCTCGTGCACAACGAGCACTCCGTCGACAGGTGTTCTGAGTTGGGATAATTGGGTGAATGCGCTTACAGCCAGTTTCTGCGCAGCCTGTTGTCACTCAAAAGCAACCCTCCCTCTGTCTACAAAAGCCAGCTCATCGCTCCGGCCTTCGCCAGATCTTCTCAAAGAATCGCCTGGCAAGTATCGCTGCAGTAACAGTGAGTTACTTACATTGTGTCTATGACCTTTCCTCAATTCGTGTTCTCTCTCCTTCTCAGACCCGACCCCTGGCGCAGAGAACTAGTTTGCCTGCCCTCCTGATAGTCTGGCGGTTAGGAGTCGGCGCTCTCACCGCTGCGGCCCGGGTTCGATTCCTGGTCAGGGAACCTGCTCAAACGAACTCCACCTCCCTGTTTTCCTGAGCTAAAATAAACGCCTTACCAGGCATCCAACCCATTCCTCCTGTGTTGTGCATTTCAGCCTCCAGCACCCAGCCCTAACACCATCACATGTTCAACATGATTTTCTAATCTTGTTTGGGACAGGTTTGTCTCTCTTGCGCTTACTCTTAAATGATATGTATAGCGCCCTTTGCACATCCCATAAATGTGAATGCCAACGGGAATCTAAATCCCACTAAATGTCTTTCGGCAATTTCCCACCTCAAGACCTAATAACAGAAGTCTGTGATGTGAACAAAAGCCCCAACATTGCAGAGAGAATCACGTAAATAGACGTTTTCATGTGGAGCCAGCCAACCAATCACAATGGGAAATCATTTGGGCTTCAACTGCCATCCAGTTTGTTGGAAATAATATTTCTTTTATATTCTAGAGTTCTCCGCCGGATTTCGTTTTATTTTGGTGGCGCTACCACTAGTCATTTGTGGCCATAGAAATAAGAGGCTGTGACAAGTGAGCAGTTAATGGCTTTAGAATGGTTTTTAATAATTCACATATTTTGTAGCTATGTTAATGTTTAAACAAAGGCAAAAAAGATACTGTCTCAGCAAGCGAACAGGGCTTCTCCAAAAGGACCTTTGGTAATCTGGTTTATTGCGGCGATTTACATTTAGGGCATTTGGCAGACGCTTTTGTCCTACATTAGTGACCTATATTAAGCACATTTGTCGGAAGAGAGACAGCAATATATCGCTGTGGGACAAAAAGACAAGAATAGAGCAGGTTTCAAGCATTCATAATTGCAAGGTTAATAGAACAAGTTTTGAGGGCAGGGGGGAAGCTATGCAAAGTCCAGGTGAACTCTGAACAGGTGCGTCTTGGGTCTCTTGCGGGAACTGCTGAGCGACTCTGCTGTCCTGACTTCAGCCGGGAGCTCCTTCAACCACTGCGGTGTCAGAACAGAGAAGAGCAGAGCAATGTTGGACTGTTCTTGGTACCAGTTGGCCATCTGAAGGTGTTGAGCCGAGTGCTCGAGCTGGGGCGTGTTGCCTGACTAATGTTTGGAGGTTGGTAGGGGCTATTTTGCTGACAGCCTTGTAGGCCAGTACCGGGAGCCAGTGGAGGTTGTCAAAGAAAGGCGTTAAATTGGAGAATTTTGGTAAGTTGGACACAAGACACCCTTCTGCATTGTGAATGCATTGTAAGGGTTTGATTGTGGAGACAGGGAGTCTTTTCTGTCGGGCCACAGAGGTGATGTTGCAGCATAGCTGGTTGCCCTGTCCGCTTCTGCTAAAGGCCCTGTCACACTACTGCGTGTCGTACTAGTGTATGCCAGCGTATGTAAAAAATGCACGCATATGCAGCTATACGCAGCTATATGCTAGGGGAACGTTATGTATAGGTTGTATACGTTTCAAGCACGGTCACATATGCGCGCATATGCTGGCATACGGCGAGGCAGAAATGTATTTTTAAACATGCCTAAAAATGTTGTGCGTATGCGAACGTATGGTTTATACGCTAAGAATACGCTAGGCATACACTGAATACGCGAGTGTGACGCTAAAGGTACGTTACTCATAGGTTGAGTACGCCGGTCATACGTGGACATATGCTGGCATGAATTTCTGTCTCGTCGTTGCCACCATATGCGACATGAATGTACTTGAAATGTATACAACCTATGCCTAACGAACCCCTAGCTTATGTCAGCGTATACCAGCGTATGAGTGATATTTTTTTGGATGACATTTGGTGGTTATACGCTGGCGATACGCTGGCAATGTGCTACTCATAGGTTCAATACGGTATGTATACGCACATACGCTGTAGTAAAGGCCCTGTCACACTACAGAGTATGAGAGAAACGTAATGGGCCTAATATTTTTTTTGACATCTATTAGAAGCGACCGCACAGTGGAAAATACGAGTCGCTGTTTAATGGTAGATGGGGAATATGGCAGCCTGGGGGTGTCGTGGATGCAGGGTCTGGACAAGGAGCCTGATAGGTGCAATCTGTCATATAGGAAGTAAACAAGTGCACAGGAGGTCCTGGCGGTTCACTGTGTTGAACGCTACAGAGATGTTAAGGATGAGCACCAGGGAGAGGGACGATGCTCTGGCGACATGGAAGGACTCGGTTGAAGCCTGACTGATGGGGGTCTAGCAGGTTGTTTTGAGAGGGATAAGGGGACAGAGACGGTAGACATGTAGAATGAATGAATGGACAGAGCAGGCGGTAACAGCTAGCATGCTAGTGCTCTCCTTGAGGGTGTGTGGAGATGGCTAGTTTAACCTGTGTCCACCAATTGGTCAATGCACCTTAGCTTTGCAACCTCACCCAACCCAAGACTCCAATTGGGTCAGGGGAGGCTGCTTAAACGAGCCACGCACCACACACACTCCACAGATACAAAAAAGCTCTACCAACTTATAATAACGGGTTGGTAATTAAAAAACATTGTAAAACAGGTTGGAATGTTTTTTTCCTTCATTTTGTTGAATAACAGTCATCCTGCTGTTCAATTGCATCCAAACTTTGCACCATGTTCAAACCACCTTGTAACAATGTCCTCGCTCTGTCAAAATGCCACTACCGTGACTTTTCCTGGGTTCTAGAAGAAAGGCGCAGATACGTGGATTTTACTGAAGGTAATGCTGTTTTATTCACAACTCGTAACATTCGCATTGATCGGCATTCATCATTCTTGTATTGTTTTATGTGAGCCAGAGTGGGTTGGCGGGTGGAGTCCCTCCGGTCTCCTGTCGCCTCTGATGCCCAGCCTCTACTGCAGGAAGAGTGCACAAGTGTCATAATATAGCATTAATTGCGCTCATTCACCACAGCTGTCACATTCCAGGCATTCCTGCCGCTCCGCTCTCCCTGTCACTGCGCGACAGCGCTAACCACGCCCCCTCATGGCTCACACATCCCCGTCGCCTGACTGAGACCGGGGTGCGTCCCGGCCGTGAGCCAACTCCCCCCCCCCTTGCTCTAGCTCGGGCAAGCGGGAGAGAAAATCAGCGACGACCATTTGGACCCCCGGCCTGTGCACGACCTTGAAGTTAAATGGCTGCAGGGCCAGATACCACCTTGTGATGCGGGGGTTTGTGTCCTTCATGGTGTTTAGCCAGCGGAGGTGTGCGTGGTCCGAACAGAGGGTGAAGGCGCGCCCCAGGAGGTAGTAGCGTAGAGACTCTACCGCCCACTTGATGGCGAGGCATTCCTTCTCGACGGTGCTGTACCTCTCCTCTCGCTCTGCCAGCTTTCGGCTGAGGTACAGCACCGGGCGGTCGAGCACCTCGACCTCCTGGGATAAGACGGCGCCCAGCCCCCTGTTCGATGCGTCAGTCTGCAGGACAAAGGGGAGATTAAAATTGGGTGTGAAGAGGAGCGGCTTCCCACACAGAGCTTTTTTAATTTTCTCAAACGCCACCTGGCACTGCTCGGTCCACTGGACCGGATCTGAGGCACCTTT
>OMOU01064993.1:0-26777 GCA_900312585.1 Malacocephalus occidentalis | reverse complement strand
CAGAGGCCAGAAACATTGCCTTCTTGTGAGGTTTTTAGTGCAAGGTCTCAAGTAAGCTAAACAGCCTGCCCCTGGGCCCAGTCATCCATGGCTTTTTTTAGCCCTCGCTAGCAAGTGAATGGGAGAGGCTGGCTTATCCTCGCTGCTGTCATCGAGGCGGCCGGTATTTTTAGGGGACCGCGGCAGCTGCAAAAGCACTTATCGGTCTTCCACGGACAATGACACTCGGGGTGTCTAACGGCAGAACGCCACGCAGATTGGGGGAGACCGCTCTCAAGTTGTAAGGCCGTCCCGAACAGAAACAGAAGTTTGGCTGCGAAACGCGAAGTCGTACGAGATAGCAAAGAAAAATGTACCGGCAAAGCACGCCGGCCATTTGAACGGGATCTCTTGCGCGCGGCATGCCAGAGCGGGGCGTTAGCAGGCCGGCCCGCTGAAGACGAGCAACGTTCATTTCTTAGCTTGAAGACATTTTTTTGGCGAGTGCGGGAATGTATGTTGACGTTGTCGTTCCTGGACGCCGACGCGAGGTAGGTCATGTGAGGGATACGCGGGCCGACTTCACAAGGGGGCAAAGGTCATTCCAATTAAACCAGACAAGTAAACACGAGGGGAAATCCCAACCCCCCGCTTTAAAACCTCCTGGGGAATATTTAAACCGCTTTTCATCACATTGACCTCACCAATTTTCCTCTAATGCGACGTGTCCGAAATGTTTGTCGGCATAATGAGAAACGATGCACAGCGAAGTGGTACAAGTTCAAGTGTGGTTTGATCACAGGATGTCTGCAGCAAGATTACAGAAAACTCTGTTTAACTTGCACTGAATTATTATACATATCACTGTATAATCAAGTATATCATTATAGTGGATTACAATGAAATGCAAAAAAACTAAAATGTTATTCCTTATATTACAGTTCATGTTATTTGTCTCATTTTATTTGATAACACACGTGAGACATCTTTTTAAAACTGTTGTAATACTGGAATCTGTTCTGAATACTGAATTGGCTCTCCTATAAGCAGTGCATATTTCTATATTTGTAAAGATCTTTAAATGTTCTTTTACGATTTTCAGTCTCGGTTTGAGGTCCACATTTTGTGAGTGTCTGTATGATTCCAGTATTGCAGTTTGCCTCCTCAACCACCGGCACTAACCTCAGCAGATAGACTTGGAAGATAAATGCCATGAAACCCAAAACCAATAGCATACGTTTGATGTGTCTCGCTGCACGATGGGCCGAACAAAACATAAAGACGTTGGACTAAGAAACACACACTTGGATAAGGTCACTGCATGATGTCCATAAGGTCTGCGTATGGTCATTGTATGGTCTCTCTATGGTCACTATATGGTGTCCATAAGGTCTCTGTATGGCCACTGTAAGGGCAGTCACTGTAATGTCCCTGTACGGTATCTGCTTGGTCACTGTATGATTTCTGCACGTCTCCAATAACATCTCTGTGGTTGTTGTGTGGTCTCGGTAAGATCTCCAGTGAGGTTCATTAGTGTTTGTGTGAGCGTGTGAGGGTTCACAGTGTTCTTTGTGATACCTGACACACACACACACACACACGCACACACACAATCCTTTGCAGGTCTTTATTTAGCACGCTATATTAAGCACTTTCCCATTGAAATTCGGCACCAGCTGTGTTGCCGATCTGTGTTGTGGCTGCTGTCGCAACACCCCTCCGCCCAGTCCCACTACGCCCCTCAAACCCCGACCGAGCCCGGACCGTGTTTTGTCTCCATTCTTACTACGCAGGCTGATCTAATTCAATTACAACCACCAATAACGCAATTGAAATCAAAACACATTCACATGGACTAAGCATTGGTGTAGAGCAGGCATATGTTATGCATCCACCTGAACCATGGAGTCTAACACGCTTACTCCAGAAACTAAACTATTCCAGTGATGGGTACTTGCCTAAATCTGTTGGTGAGGGATCTGCTTTTTTATGTGCCATTATGGACAGGACAGTGGGTGAAAGACATAGCATGGAACCTTGTTATGGCATATTGCCGGCATGGTTGGCACACTGGTGTCGTGAGCCATGTTATTTTACCCCCATTCGTTGTAAACAAGGTCATGTCTTGATTATGTCATGTACTTTCTCTTCAGATCCTTGCTCTGTGCCGTCCCAGTCCGAGACATAACTGCCCCAGCGTTGGCAGTGAGCGTCTGAGCTGCTGAGCCAAGGCTGGCCCTGGACCAGACATGGATGTGTTTGGTGGAGCGCCCCGCTTTCTGGCCTACCCCAGACCGGTGGTAATCCAGAGCGGCACCGACGCCGTCCTGAAGTGTCAGATCAGCGGAGACCCCCGGCCCGCTGTCATCTGGGAGCGCAACAACCTGAAGATCGACCCACAGGGGCGCTACCGCGTGTTCGAGGACGGGAACGTCTACAACCTCATCATCGCATCGGTGACATCGGAGGACAGCGGGCAGTTCATCTGCAAGGCCAAAAACAGCATTGGAGAGACGTACGCGGCAGCCACCCTAAAGGTGGAAGGCGAGGCCCAGGAGCAGGAACTCAGGGAAGAGAACAAGCCACGGTTCCTTATCAAGCCCCTCTCCACCCGGGTGGGCCGTGGGGACGATGCCGTGTTCTCCTGCAAGCTGTGGGGGAAACCACGGCCTGATGTGGTCTGGGAGAAGGACGGACGCAAGCTCCATGAGATCTTTGAGAGCACACACTTCAGCGTGGGCTGTCAGGATGGAGGCTGGTTCCAGCTGAAGATCTTCAAGACACGCGCACCCGATGGCGGCGTGTACACATGCAAGGCCAGGAATGAGTTTGGCGAGGGACTGGCGGGGGCAGTGCTGCTGGTGGACGCCGGCCCCGGGCACGAGGACGACGGGAATCGTAACGGGTACAACAACGGCCACTGGAAGACCCACCAGAGCAAGCAGAGGAGCGGCAGAGTGATGCCCAACAGGCTCCGAGACGACGGCATGACCAAGTCCACTAAAGTAAAGATGTTTGCGGTGACTGAGGGCAAGCACGCCAAGTTTCGCTGCTTTGTGACGGGGAAGCCCAAACCGGAGATTATATGGAGGAAGGACGGGAGGCTCATTCTCTCTGGGAGACGTTACTTGTGCTACGAGGACAGAGAGGGATATTTCACTCTCAAAGTGCTGTACTGTAAGCAGAAGGACACTGGAGTCTATGTGTGTGCTGCGTCCAACACTGCGGGACAAACCATCAGTGCCGTACATTTGTCTGTGAAAGGTAAGTAAGTATGTTTACGTGGAAAAGAGTAGTCGACAAAACTCCATGTTGCCAAATTCAGTATTTGATATATTCACTATATTATAATGACATCATTATGCTCAATAAATTATATTGAAAATGCAGATGAATCATCAATTGAATATGCCCCACCCGCACTAATCAATGTATTTTCAACAGTTACCAATCTGTGTCTTTGAATAACATACCCAGTCCCTAATAAGTATCTCCCATACTTCTTTAGAAGTGATCTAACCATATAAATATCTGTCACATGAAATGTCCAATTGGTTCAAGTTCATCAGCCCAAGGTGGATTCCAATCGCTATGGATACCAATGTCTGCTAAGTCACTTAGCTTGTGAAAGCTCTCAGGGGAAAGTGGGACCATGTGATTGAGATCTTGAGGGAATGGGATCCAATTTCTCACAGCACATGCAGCCCAGTCCATACTAACACCACCAACAGCCAGCCTTGCATGTGTACTGTGACAACCCTGTACACACAGACATGGGTGTCTTTGGGGTTGAACCTCTGAATAAGTATGGTTTACTGAACATTAAACAATCAAACCTTATTTATACAGTGCTGTTCGTGCAGAACAGCAACATGGAAGTGCCTAACATGAGGAACAACAAGAAATTAAATTAAATTAAAAGAGCAATACTGATCAGAATCAGAGACATGGAGAAAGGTATAGATATAGAGATATTGAGAGGTAGATTTGACATCTTTGCCACAGTCATGGATAGTATGAGGTCGAGCTCAGTTCAACCACTATGGATAAATAATAAACAGAAAGAGCGCGCATTATACACCTCGGTTGCTAAATGTAGTCCACATTCTTGTCTTTACAATGTTCTGATGCCGGCCGACGGTGTCCGTTCCAAACAGTTTATTTCCTAGGTAACACTTGAGTGTGTTAATGATGTTTTCATACCTCAGCTAAATCAGCAACTTGTCTCATGATATCTCTGATCTTGTTTGCTGCGCTGGTATTTATGGCCGAGTACCAATTACACTGCAGTCCAGGCCGCTGTAAATAAAGAACAATTACGCTTTACGTTTTGATCGCACTAACTTTTGACAAATAATTCGTTTTTATCTACAAAGGTACAGAGGTAGACCAACTGATTAATGTACTTTTTTCATTAATTGTTCACAACTCACCCCTCAAGTGTATTTTTGTACATCTGTTACAATAATTGTCCACTTTTAAACAGATTTAAAAAAAGATATAGGCCATAGTAATTTACAATTGAACAACAATAGCTTTATTGCAAAGTGTGATAGTGAATGGTGTGTTATACGTAAGTCACAAAGTATACATGAAGGATACTTAATAACAGTATATGCCCTGTGTTAGTATTGTGTTAGCCGCCTGTGTGAGTCCCAGCAGGGAGCTTCTGGGTTCGGATGGTTTGTATTTAAGTGATGTATATTTGCCTAAATGCCTGCCAGTGACACTCAATTCATAAAGGGTAAATAGTCTCCAAATAAAATGACCAAACTGGTGGGTTTGTTCCTCCCCTCCCCCCATACAGATCCTCCAGTGAGGTTCAAGCAGCCGCTCATCGACCTGGAGGTGTGGGAGCGGGACTTGGCTGTGCTGGAGTGCGAGGTCCCAGAGGACTCGGTCCCCATCACCTGGTACCTGGAGGACCGCCGGCTCCAGCCGGGCGCAAAGTACGGCATGGAGGAATGGGGTACCAAGAGACGGCTCACCATCCGAGACATTGGCGTGGACGATGATGGCATCTACCTTTGTGAGATGCCCGATGGAGGCAGGAGTATCGCGGAGGTGGCCGTGAAAGGTAAGTCTCGCTGGTGTATGGTACGTGTGTGTGTACCATATGAAGAAACACTGTATGAGAGAGTTCCCAGTGATTGATTCAGGGGAAGGCCATTCACTGCTCTTGGAGTAGAGGTAAGGTTTTTCGAGTGGCTCCATCGGGTTCTGTAGGCATCCTTCTAATTCAGCTGCTTGGGATAGAAATCTAAACAGATAATGGATGGGTAGCTGACATTAACAAACCAAATACTGTATGTATTCATGAACCTCAACCCAATGAACCTCCTTCGCAGGCACAATTGTTCGGAAGCTTCCAAGGAAAGTGGACGTCCTGGAAGGAGAAAACGCGGCGTTCTGTGTTGAGGTAGAGGAAGAGGAGATGGATATCCACTGGTACAAAGAGGATGTGGAGTTGCGAGAGACACACCAGACCATCCTCAAATCGTTTGGTCGGACTCACATACTGGTGTTCGTCAACACCATGCCTCAGGATTCAGGACTCGTCACGTTCTTTGTGGGCAGGTCCAAGACTTCGTCTCAGCTCAGGGTGAAAGGTAATGCAAGATGGACGTCAAAAGCCACCAGACATGACAATTTCAGTTTCAGAAATGAATGTCCTCCGCAGGGTTGAGTCAACCGTCTTCATGTGACTGTAGATAGTGTGTATAGTGTGCATGACAGAGAATGACATGTATCGCTGTACTACCTCCGACTACAAAACCATGAATTTTTGTAGTAAAAACACTACAAGAATAAGCTGCCTTGTGTACACATTCGTTCAATAACCTTTCAGCAAAAGAAGTTCAAGCATGACCCGCCCGTTAAGGTTGAATGACCCTTCACAACCGAAGTAATCTATTCCCTGTTTTTGTATCCCACACAGCGGCTAAACACTGCCCTCCCAGCTGTCCGGTGAGCATTCAGATCAACACGGAACGAGCCAATGCCGCTCTGCTCTCCTGGGTTCCTGCCCAGGACTCGCGCAAGAACCCCCCATCGGGCTACGTTCTGGAGAGGCAGGAGGTGGGCACAGGCTCCCAGGAGTGGCTCCAGTGTCTGACTACAGACTCGGCCACCGCCGTGGAGATCCTAGGGGACAGCGTGCCCTGCGAGGCAGACTACCGCTTCCGCATCTGCAGTGTGAACAAGTACGGCAAGAGCAACAATGTGGAATTCCCCCGAGCGGTTCACTTAGGTAAGGTGGACGATGGATTGGCTCACCTTTGGTCACTTGTTTGGCATACACCTTTACCCAACATCAACAGGCTGAAAACAAATCATGCATGCAGACATCATAGGAGTAACTACAACATTTCTGCACAAAGTACTGCATGAGCAAGCAACAACTGGACAGCTGGAGGACATAACATAGGAAACAGAACAGAACAGAACAGAACAGAAACAGAACCCAAGGACTCAAGGATGGAGTTTGACGGAAACATGTATTAAGATGGCCTCTTTAGTAGGTCTCAGCTGTAATGAATCAAACAAATGGCTCTGGCAAATTAAAATGGTTGGTGCTTGTTATTAAAAAATGTCAAACAACTTAACAGGTTGGTGCTTGTTATTAAAAAAATGTTAAAAGTGAACAGTTTTAAACACTCAAATGCTTCTTGTTAAACGGATGCCATCATCTGTCCTTCAGTCCCTGTGGCCAGAATACAGGCTCCTCTACAAGATGCCTTGGTGCCAGAGGGGCAGGACGCCTGTTTCTCCATTGAGCTCTCCGCCTCCGTGATCGGGACGTGGTTCTTGAACGGCACTCAGCTGCAGGACGACGAACGTTACACGACGCGGCGGTCTCGAACGCACCAGTCGCTCCGCATCAGGGGCGTGCGAGACACAGACAATGGGGCGGAAATCACATTCATAGCGTACGGCATTAGGGATTCTGCTGCATTATACATTCAAGGTACATTCAAGGTCATTTACAGTATAAGGACTTTGGGGAAAACATTTATGATGATTTGTCTTTGACTGTTATATTGTTCTGCTCTTATTTGCCACCACCAAATCAAGTTAATTACAAATATTATTATTAGCCATTCTTCATATTCACTGATCTTTAATGCATAATTGACTGAAACAAATGTCCCATGTGTTTGTTTGTTTTTGCCCGGAAATGCACAGCTCCTCTGGTGAAGTTCTCCCCACTATCAGAAATGGACCGTAATAAGTTTATCGAAGTGGGGAACCCCATTGTGCTCTACTGCGAGCTGTCAGACCCTGCAGCCCCAGTGCACTGGTACAAGAATGGGGTTGGGTTACAGGCCACAGAGGGTCTTCACATTCAATCAGAAGGCACCATGAGGCGGATTGTCATCCAATCGGCAGAGTTCTCGCACTCTGGAGTCTATTGCTGCGATGCCATCGACGATGTCATCAGATTCAACGTTGAAATAGAGGGTGAGTGGGCCTTTGCAAAAAAGATATGTTCTTCTGTGTTCTGTCACACTAACAACTTCCACTTGTGAACGTATTTTTTCTCGTCTTGTCTTGTTAAGTGCCGTTTAATATTTCCTTCTAACATCTTAAGAAATGACCAGCAACGGCTTGTAAATGACTAATAACTGAATGCGTCCATAGCCCCTCCTGTGAAGTTTACAGCCCTCCCAGACGCGGAGAAAAAAAGGGTCATCTATACTGGCTCCCGGATGGCTCTACGGTGTGAGCTCTCAGACCCGTCGGCCACAGTACACTGGTATAAGGACGGCTCCAAGCTCCTGCCTCAGAGCGGAGTAGAGATGCTCGCCGACGGCTTGTCTCGGACGTTGCTAGTCCACGCCGCAGACTTTATTCATTCTGGGTTATACAGCTGCAAGACTAAAGGTGATGCCGTCACGTTCAACGTGGACGTCACAGGTGATTTGACGATTTGTTCCTTACGTTGGTTTGGATTTGTAACAAACAAAAAAATAACCCAAATCTCTGCCTTAGCTAAGATATTAACCGTGTTTACTTTCTTACGTGCAATAGCTTTTTTGCTTATCCTTCTTCATACTTAGCCCTTAGATGATTTTCAATGTTTAGGAATTTGTATTCAGGGCTGTCTGTAAAGTGTATCTAAGACACACATCTAAATATATCTGTAGTTCCACCGGTGAAGTTCTCAGCGATTCCAGAACAACTGAGGAATCACAGCATTGAGGCCGGCTGCCCCCTTGTACTACAGTGTGTGGTCTCGGACCCAGAGGCCAAGGTCTGCTGGTATAAGGGTCCAACGCAGCTTCTTTCAAACTCTGGATTAGGAATCCACTCGGACGGCAACACAAGGACTTTAGTTGTCCAGTTTGCCGAACCTCGGCACTCTGGTGTTTACAGCTGCGCGTCTGAGGACGATACCATGGAGTTTCGAGTGGAGATCAAAGGTGACCCTTACCTTTTATTCTTGTGTAGTAATAGCAATACTAGCAATACTACTATAACCCCTACCCCAACTCCTGTTTTTCTTGACGCCACTAATAAATCCTGCTTACTCTGTTTTGAGGGTGTTTTGTGGTCCAAGTCACGCCACCAAATTCTCCAGCTACGTGTGACCCCCTTTTGATTGCATTTCCACCGTCTCCAGCTTCACTCTTATCAGACAAGCGTTTGTATCTTAACACTCTTGCATTTTATTTTCCTCGGTTTTGTCCAACATCTATCGTGATAGCCACACCGGTGAAGTTCTCGGCTAGTTTTGACGTTGAGCAAAACAAGGCATTTGAAGTGGGCGCGGCATTTGAACTGGAGTGCGAGATCACCGACCCCACCGCTGAGGTGTGCTGGTACAAAGATGGCTGCCAGCTTTGCCCGCATAATGGCTGGGACATTAATTCTGAGGGCTCGTTCAGGAGGCTCGTTGTCCAATCAGCTGAGCTTTTTCACTCAGGGCGGTACAGCTGTGAGACCTCTGATGACACCATCCAGTTCACTGTGGATGTCAAAGGTGATTTTTTGTTATTTTTGGCTGAATCTTGAGTATGGTAGTATGTTAGATCTTGTTGGAAACTTGATGTATTATTTGTAACATTTAGTGTATCTGTGTTGCTCGAAGTTGATTGGTGTGAAGCTGTATCTGTTGCATTTTCCTGCTAATAATGGATGTTGCTAGCTTTACAGCTACACCTATATAACCTCACTTCTTTTAATGCTGGTCTGAGAAACATAACAGAACAGTCTATTTGTAGAACCCTTGAAACGTAACACTTTACCACCGCTCTCTTAATCAATGAATCAATGCAATGCAATTCACAATTACATTTGTGAATGCTCATCTTCAGCTCCATCATTGCCACTGTTACCCTCACTGGAGGTTGAGGAGAGCAAGTTGCTTGAGGGAACGCATCCCATGGCACTGCCAGGTGAAAGGTCAGACACTGCAGTCCAGGTGTTTGGGCACCAGAATGAAGAGCAGGACATAATAAGCCAACCTGGCTATAAAATGGGAGGCTTTGAGAAGACCCTGGTAATCGAACCAGCTCACCCTTCCAACTCTGGAGCCTACTATTGTGCAACAGCAGACGATGTTGCCCATTTAATTGTTCAAAATGAAGGTGATTGTTTTGTTTCCGTGTTGTTTGTGTCATTCGTTTTTTTTTTTGCAAACTAATTCTCTTTTGGTAGTTTTTTTGCCTCTTGTCATCATAAGAAGCTAATATACGTGACATAAACACTAAAATTATCCAACTGATACAGCTCTGCCTGCCACATATCCACTTGGTTCTGCAGTTGAGAAGACCCAACCTATTGAGGCGTACAGACCCATCGTTCGACAGTTTGAGATCTCAGACCCAGTTGCCAAAGCCTGTTGGTACAAGGATGGAACACAGATCTACCCACGAAATGACAGCCAATCACAAACTGACAGACAGACTGGTCTCCTCCAGTCAGATGGCTTATCTTGTGAGGGGAGGTTTGGCTGCGAGAGAAAAGCGCAGTTTAATGTGGACAAAAAAGGTGTTGTTCCATCTGCACCATATTTGTTGAGTAATCTGTCAGAAACAATATGCGATGACAGTAAAGCTATGAGCTCATTGTTTGTTTGTTTCCTTGGCTTTGTCTGAACAGCATATCAGTGTCACTCTGGTGATGACAGTGGTGCAGTATCTGATGAATCTCACCAAAGCACTATGGACACAAAAGGTGAACAAATATATTTCAGCATTAGTATCATCCATTTTAACCCAGCACATACATGCCACTAACCAAAGTGGTGTATTGAATTGTTAGTTCACTTTGTGACATCTATGAAATATCTGTATTTATATCATTTCTGATCATTTTTGAACATGCTTTCAATCTTGACCCACTCTCATATCATTTCCTGCTGATTTTTGTGTACCTAGTGACACATCTCGGTGTTTTCAGAGCAGTCATACTCTTGAGGCTAACGTATATGTTTGTCTGTCATGTCGTGTCATTCTTCATCTTAACCGCCATCTTTGTTTTGCTTGTCACAAGCAATTCTATACTCTTTAAGCCCATCTTATTTGTCCATCACCAGAACTCGTCATTCACTTCGCTGGCCTGAATCGCCTCCGTTGCATTGACAATGAATGTTTGACTCAAATTGGTATAAAGGCTGTTTGTAGGCAGAATTAATGGGGATCAACATTGATTTTAATTGCTATAGTATTAAGGGTCTATGATATATGAAGTCCAAGAACATGGTTCTCCATGTTCGCACATCTTAACAGTTGTCTTTGCAATGGATAATCCCATAACTCCTCCATGCTAACCCACAATGATGTACAGTACTATTTTGAGAAGAACTATTGAGGCAAACAACCAAACTGAAAAACTTTATCTCTGTGTACATCATAACGCCTCCAGCTATACCTCCCAGACTCTCACCGGATCAAGCTACAGAGCCAAGGAAGTCCATTGAAGTGGCTAATCCGACAGAAGACGAAACCATCTTTCCGAAGCCAAACTCTTGGGTCTCCAGAAAGATAGGAGAGCCCTGTACATATGAGAAACATTCCGGGCCAACTCCAGCTCTTTGTTCAACACAGGAAGTTCACGATGAGCAAAGTCCAGTCTATTCAGAAGTGCTCCCCAGCAGCCGCCATGTGACAACTGTCGATGACGTGGATCGCCCCGAATCCACATATGCCATGATGGTCGGATCTGGTCGGCAACGTCACTCTATACTGCCGACAGAAGCTCAAATCGAGTGTCTCAGTCACAACACACACTGTGCACCGCATACATTGGAAAACTTGACTTCTTCCACGCACACAGTGACTGTTCAAACACAGAATGTTTGTACTGCACTGCAAAATTCAACAGTCCAAGCAGAGGAACTCAACAGTGCCCGAAGGTGCACAGCTTCCCAATCGGGGGATCTCTGCAAGTCCTCCATGACAAAAAATATCCAATCGGAGGAGCTTTGTTGCTCCTTAAGCCTTCAATCAGTGGGGCTGTCTAAATGCGTACAGGCTGAAACTCTCCAAACAAGGGGAATGTCTACAAGCTGCATACAAGCTGAAACTATCCAATCACAGGGACAATCTTGCTCCTTACAGGCTGAAACTATTCAATCACAGGGACTGTTTAGTTGCTTACAGGCTGAAGCTATCCAATCACAAGGATCGTCTAGTTGCTTACAGGCTGAACCTATTCAATCACGGGAACTGTCTTGTCACTTACAGCCTGAACCCATCCAATCACAGGAACTGTCTAGTTGCTTACAGGCTGAAACTATCCAATCGCAAGGACTGTCTAGTTGCTTACAGGCTGAAACTATCCAATCACGGGAACTGTCTCGTTGCTTAGAGGCTGAAACTGTTCAATCAGTGGAACCGTCAAGCTGCCTAAAGACTGAAAGTCACCAATCAGTGGAGCTGTCTTGTTCCTTACAGACCCAATCTATCCAAGCAAAGGAGTCATGCAATTCCAAACAGATTGCAGCTGTCCTATCAGATGGGCTGTCAGGCTGCTTACAGACTAAAGCCTTCCAATCAAATGAGCCATGTGACTCTATAAAGTCTGCAACTGTTCGGCCGGGGGAGGTCGGAAACTCTTTCAGCAGCACTCTGCAATCAGGTGAGCTGCGTAACTCCAGCCAGACTGCAATTATTAGGCAATTGGATGAGCTTTCTGACTCTTTACAGTCTGTCACTGCCCAATCAGAGGACCTCTGGGACTCCTCACAGTCTGTCACGGAACAGTCAAAGGAGCTCTGTAACGTCCGTCGGACGGCAACTGTCCAATCGGAAAAGCTCCTTGACTCCTCACAGCCAATTATGTTACAACCGGTTGGGGCTGGTACCAACATCTCAGAGAGTGGATCTCTGCAAGAGGGAGTGTTTTGTAGTTCACCTGAGGTAGTGTCCCTTCAACCCAAGGTCAAACACAGCCCTCTGAGGGCAATGACTGTGAAGGCAGGGAAGGCATCTGATTTGCTGCGCTCTACAACCGTTCAATGCAAAGACCTATTGTATAACACAAGACAAACGGTACCAATTCCAATGGAAGAGCCGTATTACAACATACAATCGACAGCAATCCAAACAGGGGGAAAAATCCTGGAGGCTCCAGTAGATGCATTGCAATGCCTCGTTTACTCGGAGCAAAGAGCCAATGTACATTCATTAGAACCGTATAAGGCTAAGCCAGTTTATGCCCTCCAATCAGAAGAGGTCTATCTGTCAAGGGCATGTGACAGTCAGTGGGATGATGATGGTGATGATGTCATTGCGCTTAAAGTGGACATGGAAGGTGATTTTAACAGTTACCATTATCAGACGAGAGAATGGATGTGCTTTGTAAAAATCAGGAGATTGTGTATCACAATCTTTGACATTTCTACACTTACCTGTGTGATATAAAGCAGAGCTGAATGAGGTGAATTAAAACAAATGCGATGCTTGGGTGGCTTGTGAGATCATAGGTAGCATAACATAGTTCATATATTAGTGGCAAAGTCTAACTCTAATGCAGTTATTTCTACCTAACAAAAACAGTTCATCCATCCAAACCCTAATAACACATCCGTGTACCAAGACATGCATTCTTTAGGACTGCTAATAAAACATTCAGATCTATTTCTGTAGCTAATCTCAGTAGTGGGGACGATGCACTGAAAGTGTGACCACATAATTCCCATTCACGCCAAGGCTATTAACAGTGATGTCATTCTCTTTCGATATCACCACCAAACACCACCACAGCCACCCCGGTGAGAATCACAGCGGCAGCTTGTGAGACCGAGAGGAACCGCTCGTTCGAGGTTGGCCAGCCCGTATCGCTGCGCTGTGAGGTATCGGATCCTAGCGCACGAGTGTCTTGGTACAAGGATGGGCTAAAGTTGCTTGACCCGAACGGGCAGGCGCTGGGAGGGTCCGAGGGTTCCGTACGAACTCTCTCCTTTGAATCAGCGCTGCTGTCCCACGCAGGGGAATACACCTGCCAAACCACTGACGATGCCACGCAGTTTCATGTGGATATTAAAGGTGACAAACTGTTTGTGTCTGCTTTGGTTTGGGTTTTGTTTTTTATTAATCTTGGGTGAATATGTTTTTTATGTGTGTGTGTGTTTTTATGACTGCTATGAAATAATCTCATTTATACATCTTACAAAAAAATGTCACTCATTTTACTTGGTTGAAAGTATTAAGTATTATTAAATACAAACGCTGCTTTTGGAAAGGAAAGAAGCATTTCAGCGGAACAGGTTATAGGCGAGAAAAATAACTAAATGAAACTAAATGAACAACAAAAACACATGAGACCTTTTCAATCTACAAACACACATTAAACACATTGTTGAACTTGTGTCTAACCTGTGTGTGACCTTTGATGTATATATATATATATATATATACACATATATATATATATATATATACAGTATATGTGCTTTATGTTCTTACCACACTTTCTTACCATGCTACAACCTTCTGCAAACTCTTCAATGTATAATTATTACATGAACAATGTCACATATTATCTCTTTATGGTCATGCTATATCCATAATATTATGTTCTCCCAATTAATGATATTTCTTATATTCAATGTTTTAGCTCGTCCTGTGAAGTTCTCAGCCATGGCTGAGGCTGATCAGACACAAACAGTCATGGTGGGCTGTCCTGTCGCTCTCCTCTGTGAGCTCTCTGACCCCAACGGACAAGTGCACTGGTACAAAGATGGAGCAAAACTCACATCACTGTGTGGAGTTGACATCCAATCAGATGGAGATTTGAGGAGACTGACGATCGAGTCGGCCCAGAGGTCAAATTCGGGAGTGTATCGATGTGAGAGTAAGGATGACGCCATCCAGTTCAACGTGGACGTGAAAGGTGACAAATGAACAGACAAAAGGACAGTTCTTGCAGTCTCTAATCCGTTTGGAGCTGTGCCACTAACTGTCTGGTAACAATGTTCCTTGATAATCGTGCTAACCAATGGTTTGGAGTTCCACTGCGCTACATTTTGTTCGTGGAATGTATTGTTTGTCTGTTTGAAAAACGGTAAGCACCACAATGTGGCTATTTTAACCGAAACACAAGAAGCTAACTGGGAGACAGGGTTAATTGAAAGGTAACAGTTAAACTTTTAAAAGGGTTTTTTTGTGTTACTGATTTAGGGTTAGGTGGGCATTAGGGTTAAGGGGCTTCTCTCTATATACTGTATGTTTATAGAGAGAGAAGAGAAATTCATATCATTTCTAAACTTTCAGTATTCAATTGTTCAGACTTTGGAATGTCATATTGCATATCATAACGCCTTTGCATGTCAAAAGAGCTCTTTTCAGTCTGCCGTTGTGCCATGAAACCCTTTCTTCATAGCTAACTCATTACTTCTTCACAACTTCATCTTTGCTTTTTTTTTATATCGGTGTGTTAGAACTGGCCGATAACTTTTGCTTTGGTTTGATATCTTGTTCTTAACCATCTTATTTTTTAATTTCGCGCCTCTATATTTCTGTCTCTTTTAGAGTGTGTATGTTGTTCATCTCTTGACTTTAACATTTATACGTTACAATAATCTTCATTAACCTTAACCTTTAAAAGGTAATACAAGAGATCAGTCAATAGCAATGATTTCAGGAAATTAACGATCCAATCGTTCTTTTTTCACAATGACCGAAAACATCAAGCGATGCCTGTGAAGTTCTGTGAGCTTCCCGAGGACGAGAGGAGCAAGTCAGTCCTCGAAGGTTCACCTCTGGTTCTCCAGTGTGAGCTCCGTCAGGACTCCACAGCTGAGGTGTTCTGGTCCAAGGATGGAACCAGGCTGCTCCAGGGTGACGTAGACCTTCAGTCAGACGGCTTATTGGAGAAACTGTGCATCCGCTCTGCGGATAGAACGCATGCTGGCGTCTACAAATGCTCCACGGCAGGTGACTCCATCACCTTCATGGTGGACATCAAAGGTGATTCACGTCTACCCTATTCTGTCCTGTTTCTATTCTAATGTATACATATGTTAGTGTTCCAGTCAGACTTGTACCAAAAATGTGTGCATGCTTTACAAAGAGTCCTTGAATCCTCCCTAGTACCCCAGTAAAACAAATTTGGTTCAGATTTCTACATAATCTACATACAGTATTGTTACAATATGTATGAGTTCCATAACTAAACACCCCTTCATCTAAAACGGATATTTCACTGAATTGAAAACCTCATTATTCCCCATTTACCCCCTTCACTCAAATACTTTTGTAGGGCAATCACAGAGCATCATGCCCATCCCGATGACTGAGAAGTTCAAGAACATTTCAGTTGGCTCCCCTATAGTGCTCCAGTGTGAGCTTCAAGACCCAGTCGCCCAGGTCTCCTGGTGCAAAGATGGAGCAGAGCTTTTTTCCAAAACGGGTCTCGATATGAAACGAAACGGCAGTCTCCGGAAGCTAGTGATTCATTCGGCTAAGGCCTCTGACTCCGGCCTCTACAGCTGTTGTCTTTTGCTCGATGTTGTGACATTCCAAGTGGAGGTCCAAGGTGATTGTTGGGTTTGCTGTGGTTTTATTTTAATATGAATAACTATGTGATTCAGGTCCAAACATAATTACCCTTTTACCTTTCAGCTATACACTATGCTGACTTCCTTATCCTACTTCTAACAAACCCATAGCCAGTCCAGTCTACCCATGCCTTGTTTTATCTTTCTTCAACCTTCAACCTACCTTACACCTATCCTACCCTACCTTAACCCTACCTTACCTCATGTTTTATTATGTTACATTTCCTACACATGCTCATATGTTTCTGAAAAATAGTTTTGCCTCTGGGGACAATATATCACTACCCAACACAACTTTAAGTAACTTTACCTTAGCCTATGATACCTTAACTTATGATACCATACCTGCGTTACCTTACATTAACATAACATCTCGCCAAAAAGACACGCTTGCAGAACATTTTAACAAGAACCAACAAACATTTTGCCAGTAAATGTTTTCACATTCTACCCAATTGCATTGCAATGTAATGTTTCAGGCCCCACAGTCGAGGTCGATAGGCACAAAGATGAGGTTCAGCCACTTCCTCTGAGTGACCTCGACATCCAATCAAAAGAGGAGTTGAGGTCAATGAACATCCAATCAGAAGAAGCCAGACACACGGGCCTTTACAGCTGTGAAGCGATGACCAATGTCTGTATAGAGTCCAAGGCGGATGTTGCAGGTGATTTTGAGTCAAATTTTGAGTTTTAAAGTCACTAATTTGCTTAAGGCTTGGCAATTGAAAAAAAAAAAAAATTCCACAATTTAATGAAATGGCTTAAGGCTCCTGGTGTCTCATGAAGTGTAAGCATATTTGATTATTTGTGATAAGTGATCATTAATCTAGTCTTAAATCTTATGAGGCTCTTCTTCTGTGCATTGCTTGTAACACAATGAAACAACACCTGTAGCTCCTGTTTGGTCTTCAATGGCCCCAGAGGCTGGGAGAAGCCAGTCTCTCGAGGCAGCTGAGCCCTGCACCCAGCAGAGGGACACAGGAGATCTCATAAACCATGCCCGCTTATCCAATGAGGACAGAGAGAATCCCCTGCCAAAGTGTGACATTATGAACCGTTCAGAGGACAGAAAGATGACAGCAGTTATGCAACCGGCCAACACCACCACAACCACCACCACCACCACCACCAGCACCAGCACCAGCACCGTGTCTTCATTCTCTGGGGTGTGCAATCTTAAAACAGATGATGGTTCAGATTTCAACGATTGCTATGTGGAGGTGAAAGGTGACATGCAAAGACTTCTCGTGGATGCCAAGTGTTAGTTGCAACTAATGACTCGTTTCTCTGCCACCCCTCATGTGATCCATGGGCCATGGATGGCTTCATTAGAGCTGATCATCATCTAGAATGAATGAAATAAATACAAGCAGTGCTGCTTCATCTTCATCACATCCATCGTGGATTGACCCCTTTTCATTGTTCTCTTTTTTCCATCTTCATCAAGCGTTTGAATGCTTTTTTAAGTGAAACCTGTAACATTTGATGTGAAGCTTTATGAAGGGTGCTCTGCCTTCGACAGGTCTCTTGAACACATGGCTAACCTTGCTTCATTCACACGCAATACTGCATACTTCCATCATTAATCTTTGTCACTTTCATAGCTCATGGGCTGGCTGGACTAGAGCGTTTTTAATCAGCAGGCCTTGGAAGCAGCTCGTCTAATCTCGCAAGCCATGGCTGTCAACTGCTGTTTGAAACATTTTAAGAAGCAACTTAAAAAACAACAACAACCATTTATTCATTGATTCCTTACCCTTGTCTTATTCTACAGCGCATCCGGTAACATTCGTAAACAGTCCAGAGGAGGAGTGTTTCAAAAGCATTGTGGAACTGGACCAGCTGGTTCTAGCGTGCGAGGTGTCGCAGGCGGACGCCCTGGTCCAGTGGTACATGGACGGAGTAGAAATTCAAGTGAGCGACAACGTTACAATGAGAGCAGATGACACAGCGAGAAGTCTGACTGTCCGTAGCACCCGGCTGTCGGACACAGGGACGTACACGTGCAGAGCTGGAGACAGTGCTTTAATCTTCAAGGTTAACATCCGAGGTAATGTCTGGGGAAAGAGGTCTGCCAACTGAACACCATGGACATTGTTGTTTCATTTCCTGTAACTGCTGTTAAAAATACAAAGTGTGCCATGGCTTCTGTGACATGTGTTTGCCGGTATGAAATGGTTAGGCCTGTACAACTTACGTTTTTCACTTTTGGTCAAAATTCTATGAAATGATGTGGAATAATGAATAACATTGATTGGCCATCAATGGCCGAAAATCAATGGCCGTAGTGGAATAAATGTTACAAAGTGCAGCTTTAGCATTGAGTCCGGCTTCAATATTTAGTGCAGCATTAACGTTGAATTGACATGATTGACGCTTTCTCCGAAGAGCCCCCAGTGACGATAGTGTACCCCAAAGAAGACGTCCATCTTGACCGCCATGTGCCGGAGGAAATCATCCTCAGCTGTGAGCTGTCCCGCCCAAACGGCGTGGTGAACTGGTACAAGGACGGCCAGAAGCTGCAGGAGAGCGAAAACATCAAGCTAAAGGTGGAAGGCCCCTACCGAAGACTCAAGATTCTTTGCAGCGGGGTGGAGGACTCTGGGGAGTATGTCTGTGACACAGCAGACGATTCCATATTCTTTCACCTTAAAATCACAGGTAACTCCACCTGAACGCTATGGCTCAACAGCTAGAGCTACCCCTGGCTGTGGTGTGACTTTCAGAAAAAAGTGTGGGTGGGGCTCATTCATTGGCTAAGCAAGTATGTTTTAGACGCATTGGTTATTGGATTGGTGGATACATGCTTGCAATTCTGTTGCATGTGTCTATGTTTTTAATAAATTGAAAGAAGAGTTTAAAGTCATTGTTAAACATGCTGCTAGCGCTTGCACTGTTGCTGAGCTGCTTGGTGTTCAAAACAGGGAGCCTGTCTCTCATTTTTGTTATGGATACAAAATGGTGCTGGGAAAATATTGGGTCATATTGTTGGAAATGATCTTTGAGTGCAGTAGTGGTATCAAAGCCAACATGATGAGCACCAAGCAGCTAGTGACTCCTCTCAATGGACCTGGTGTGCGCTTGTTTTCACCTCCAGAACCGCCCGTTCGCATCGTGTCTCCTAGCCAGTCCCAGATGGAGCTGTGCCAGCAGACGTCGGAGAGGATGGTGCTGAGTTGCGAGATCTCGCGGGCCAACGCACTGGTGCGCTGGTACCGGGACGGGCTGGAGGTCGAGGAGAACCACAACCAGGTGCTGGAGGTGGACGGGGTCTACCGCAGACTCATCATCCACGAGACCACTGTCCAGGACTCGGCCGAGTATGTGTGCGACACGGCTGATGACTCCGTCACCTTCTTCGTTAACATCGCAGGTAACAATTCTGCTATTGCTACTATTGTTACTAATGATATTGGCAGGCAATTTCACTTTTTGAATGTGTGAGATTATATTATTATAATTGTTAAAAAAAGAAGCATTTTTTTAAATACAAATATACAAATATAATAATGATATTATACATACAGTATATAATATTTCTAATTTGAATAAACTCAAATATTACATGTGTATGTCTGAAATATGAAATGCTTTTAAAATAATACATTATACAAGTATAATACTAATTGATTGTTATTCATTGATTATGATGATTATTGTTATTATTTATGGTGATGACTGTTATTTTGGCTGTTCCTATGCTATTGTGATTCACGATTAGTGTATCTCTCCACACAGAGCCTCCCGTTCGCTTCGTGCGGCCGAGGAAGATGGCGAGTGCCGTGGAGAGGTTTGTGGGCGAGGCTTTGGTGCTTGACTGCGAGGTGTCTCGCGCCAACGCCGAGGTCGCCTGGAAGAAGAATGGGGAGGAGTTGGAGGACACTAGGAAGGTGACCGTCCTGGAGGACGTGGTCCTCCGCCAGCTCACCATCCACTGCCTGAGCCTCGAGGACGCCGGCCAGTACGTCTGCGATGCCAAGGACGATGTCATGGACTTTCAGGTCCAAGTCAAAGGTAGCCGGTTTTTACATTCCTCCATTCATTCATCCATTCTACCGACCTTCATCTATTCATTATTAATTCATGAATCAAGATGATTAAGTTGATTAATCAATTATTGCATTCATTCATTTTGGTTTTTGTTTGTACAAAATTACGTTCGTGATTGAGTGGCTTGAATGGCTTCATTCAATCATTCAGACATTGTTAGTCCTGGAAATTGGTGGCGCGCTCCCTCCGGGTTGGGAGCGAGTTGCTGCCGCAAGCGAAGGAGTTCAAGTATCTCGGTGTCTTGTTCACGAGTGAGGGAAAAATGGAGCGGGAGATGGACAGACGGATTGGTGCGGTGTCTGCAGTAATGGTCCGTTGCGGTGAAGAGGGAGATGAGCCAGAAGACGAAGCTCTGGATGTACAGGTTCATCTACGTTCCAACCCTCATCGATGGTCACGAGCTGTAGGTAGTGAACGAAAGAACGAGATTGCGGATACGGCCGGAAGAGGCCGGAAATTGTTTCCTCCGCCGGGTGGCTGGGCTCAGCCTTACAGATAGGGTGAGAAAAATCAGAAGGGAGCTCGGAGTAGTGCCCGGGAGGAGACCCCGGGGCAGACCCAGAACCCGGTGAAGGGAATATATATTTAATCTATCCTGGGAACACCTTGGGGTCTCCTAGGAGGAGCTGGAGAGTGTCGCTGGGGAGAAGGAAGCCTGGAGGGCCCTGCTTAGCCTGCTGCCACCATGACCCGGCCCCGGATAAGCAGAAGAAAATGGATGGATGGACGTTATTGAATCAATGCTTGATTTAATAATCAGTGGCGTAATTAATTGATTCATTCATTCATACGTGCATTCGTTCACATTGCTTCCAGAGCTTCCCGTTAGAATCCTGGGGAAGACGGACGCCAACACAGAGAAGCAGTTCCTGGTTTCCGACGACGTGGTCTTGGTGTGCGAGCTGTCGCGGGCCAACGCGTCCGTCAGCTGGTACAAAGACCGCGTACCGATCGACTGCGACGAGCGTTTCTGTTGCGAGGCGCAAGGGGCTTTCCGGTCGCTGGTGGTGCTCAGCGCCGTGATTGAGGATTCTGGAGAGTACACCTGCGATGCTGGCGAGGACAAGATGTCATTTTGTATCACTGTCAAAGGTAATGTCACCGAAACACTTTAGAGGGGCCCTATTATGCTGCCAGGTGTGAGCATAATTAGCCACGACAAGCCATTTCAAATGCTGATGAGATCAGACCACCAGCTGACCCGGTGGATGGTACTAGTACATTGAATTCATCTTCTCCTTGGTTCAATCACCAATGGCTGGAGCATACCTGTCGGAATTCCAGAGCGAGATGCCCAAACCCCTCACCGGTTCCTTAATGTATCCGGTATCAAAGTCTGTTAATGGACTAAATAGTCAATCGTAATCATAGTACAAATCTTCCTTGTGTCTGTTATATTTACCATTTAGTCATTTGAAAAATGCTTTTATCTAAAGTGATTTTACAAGTCATTTAGCAGCATAAACCGCAGACCTCGGGGTTTGAACCCACAACCTTTGAGGCTGGGAGTCAAACACAACCCCCTTGTAATGTACCCCCTACCACAGAGCCCCCTGTGCAGATCATTGGGAACTCTGGGAGCCCAGAGCAGCACATTCTCGTAGCCGGAGATGATCTCATTTTGGAGTGCGAGGTCTCCCGCCCCAATGCCCCCGTCCAGTGGCTGTGGAACAGCAAACTGCTGAAATCTGACAACCGGATCAAAATCGACAGCTGTGACGTCGTGCGCAGACTGGTTCTCTCCGGGCTCCGACCCTCTGACTCTGGGAAATATATCTGCGACGCTGTAGACGACAAAATGATCACGTTGGTCGAAGTCCAGCGTAAGTTTTGGTTAAATATATAGATATATATTTACACACATTTATAGATTGTGTTTGTGCATCTCTCTTTTGTTGTCTGACACCTCGTTCTGTCTTTGTTTCAACATAGTGTGCATGTGAACTGTGCTTTTGGCCAGATGTCCATGAAATTGGCTTGATTCCTTCCTTCCTTAGAGCCACCCATCAAGTTTGTGAACAAGCAGCCAAACCAGAACGTATCTGCCTATGAAAACCAGTCGGTCACGCTGCGGGCCGTCCTGAGCCAAGAAAGAGCTAACGTGCGGTGGCTAAAAGATGGCCGCCTGCTGAACACCGACAATGTTCACATCTCCAGCGACGGCGCAAACCATAATCTCACCATTCACCCACTGAGGCTGAGCAACGCCGGCGTGTATGTCTGCGACGTGAACACCGATGAGATGAGCTTCACCGTCATTGTCAAAGGTAAGAACACGGACACTTTATCGTGGTGTAGATTTCCTATTGCATTGAGGACATAAACTACCATAGAGCGACTGCTACAGCGCTGATAATGCCACTTTGTGAACAAATAATGGTGAAAAGAATGCCGAAAAGAAAATGCACCGTTTTCATACCATCCCACGTTCATAGTAGGGGTGTAAATGAGTCAAATGTACTTCCAAAAATATTGAATTTGAAAATAATTTCGTCTGCATTTTTCCGACATCTAACACATTCCTTGTTTGTTACGTTGATATGGATTCGGGCAAAGTTTAGGAGAGCAGGATTATTCATTCATCTTGAGAGGCTCTGTAAAATGGTTGTTGCCTGCGTTCAGTAGCGGGTTCTAGTTTTACAGGCCACCAGGAACGTCCCGGCATCAAAACAGAAAGTGAAATGTATCGTAGCATAGTGCTTCTGTGGGGGCGTATTATAAACATCACACGTCTCTAGAGCAGCTTATGCGTGTTCAAATTGGATATCCACCAGATATTCACACTCTGAATTAGCGATGTGACGCAGACTTCTGTGAACTAAAGACATGCTCACCGGTAGGTGCTGAAACCCCTTCCCAGGAGACAGGGCTGCCAAGAGAAGCCACTCTCTATGGAGCTACGGTCAATATTTGGGAAGCACTGATAGTCGATGCCACTATTTTGTGTTTGTTTATGATATATTTGTTGTCATTTTGTGCCAGGGAAACAAAAAAAACCTCTTTTTCAGACTTTCATGCACTATCTTTTTGATGGTCGTATTTTAACTTTTTTACTCCTGTGTAGCACACTGATTTTGTTCTGTGAAAGGCGCTATATAAATACATTTTACTTCCTTAATTACTACTATCCTTTGAATAAATAAAATAATATATCAGCATGGCAATTGATGAAGGGATGGGTCATGAAAATATCATGATGATGATCGGTAAACTTAATCTTAGCAGTCAACCAGGTGAATATCGGCCGACACCGATGTTGTGCACGCCTGCACACAATCGGCAAACTACAAAGTACTCACTTGAAAATCAAGATCACCATTATTTTTTCCAAAGAGACTTACAATGAATGAAGATGTGTGTAATTCATGAGAAAGTAGGTGCAAGGCATCTTAGCCTATGAGTGGGTTGTGCACATGAGGGATTGAACTCCATGGCTTTCTGTTGGAAGTCAAACACCCTGGCCACATTGCACTATCCTACGGTTTCCTTCAACTTGCATAGCTACTGAATTGCATTGCTACCGCCCTGACATCTCTGAAATAGCCGTTCCTTGGTTGTCGCTGCTCAGAAATGAAGGTGACGTTCAGCCGACCCCTGGAGAACACGAGGGGGCTGAAGGGCGGCGTGCTTACGTTACGGTGTGAGCTCAACAAGGCTAAAGGAGACGTTCAGTGGCTTAAGGACGGACAGGAGATCTCCCCGAGCCGCCGACACACGATCAGGGCACAGGGGCGCGAGAGGACCTTCGCCATCCATGAGCTAGCGGAGCAGGATGCCGGGGAGTACACCTGCGAGTCCACCGACGACAGGACCGCCGCCGTCGTCAGTGTTGACAGTAAGTACAAACGACGATGACGAAACGTCAAGTCACTTCCAGTGAAAGGGTTTAGATGATTATATGGACATTTCTTACGAGCGCAAGAGATAGGCTTTTTCCGAAATATACAAGAAAATGCTTTTTTTCGGTTGTATTGGACGTTTTATCGGACCGAGGTTGCAAATATGTTATAGTAGCTCACTTCTTTATTGACATATTTTACTGCCACAAATTAATATCAGGAAAATAATATAAATTCACAATTTTGCGAAACACAACCATAGCAACAAAAACAGTCACATCGACCAGTCACATCGACAACCACAGTGAGCCATGTGGTCATGGAAACCGTCGTGAACCACATTGTCATGGAAACTTCGATCTCCTCAGCGCCCCGCACGGTGGAGTTCATCGCCGAGCTCCACAGCGTCACGGTGCGCGAGGGAGAGGACGCCACGTTCAAGTGTGTGGTGTCGCCTGAGGACACCAGACTGGCGTGGCGACTCGCCGGCGAGCGGGTCCCCAAGGGGGACGAGAGGTTTTCCGTCATGAGCAACGGCGTCTGCCACACCTTCTGCATCAGGAAGTGTCGGGTGTCGGACAGCGGCGTTGTGACCGCCGACGCCGAGGGACTGGCAGTGTCTAAAGCCAACCTTCAGGTTCAAGGTGCCCCCCCCACCCAAACCACACACACACACACACACACACACACACACATCCATCCAGATTCAAGTTTAATCGTCACATACACATACGCAGGATGTGCAGTGTAATGGAAAAAGTGGCAATAGTGGACCACTTGAAGCAGGCTGGGACCGCAGACTATTGTGAATGCTGAAGCTAGCTGGTTAGCACAGGTCTCCATCCACAGTATTCATCCTGTAATAGTCCGTAGCCCCTGTCATAGGGGTCTGGGGTCACGCTGCTCCATCTGCGACTCCTCTTCTGGCTTTGGATTCATATCCATGTGATTAATGAGCAGGTCAGGGTTAGACCTCATTCTCAAGGATGCCTACAGGGGGATCGAACCCAGTACCTTGGCTGTGACTCAAACACCCACTATACTGCCCTTTGCATCGTGTTCACTGTATTATGGTACCCCTCAACCTTCCAGCTTTCAATTGATGTTAAAATTGCCACACTCAATGGACATTACCCTAAAATACACATGAATACGCGTCGTTCCCGAGTAGGAAAACAGTAGTGTGTTCGGCGGGGCCGGCGTACCATTAGCGCATGAGCAGCGTATATGCGATAAATAATATCCCCCTTCAGACATTCCCAAGTTTAAATTGTTGAAGAGGCGCCTTTGACGGCTAGCGCTTAGCGGCTTCTCCTGTTAGGATTCCTTTCAGTAACTGACAGAGACAAGTGGCATGCTGGGGGCAGCCGGGGGGGCTGGGGATCTGGGAGGTGGAGCTAGCGAGCTAGCTAGCATTTACTATAATCCGCCTGCATGTGTACTTTTGTTCAAACATTGCCTCAACGTTGGCTACTTTTTATTTATTTATTTTTTAATCGCCTTCCAATCAAAATGGATGGCCAAATGCCATATACTGCAACACTATACCATACATGTATATGCATGCAATAGTATACTGTTTACATTTTGTTCTCTCTCTCTCTCTCTGTGTATATATATATATATATATATATATTCCACTCCTGTCCCTGTATTTCCTGCTGTGGCAATTACCGTCTGGGATCAATACAGTACAATTCTATCTCATGCCCTATAATCATGCCAAGTAGAGACGGACTGCACTAAGTATCATACACACCGAGAGGTTGGACTGTCTCTGTCTCTGTCCGGCTGAGACAGAGACAGCCGTTCAGCCAGGCTGAACGGCTGCTTGCTCATTCTCTGCCCACGTCTTGTGTGTCCACCAGAGCAACAGGTGCTGTTTACCAAAAGCATGATGCCCGTCACAGCCGAGGAGTTTGGCGAGGCCACGCTGGAGGTGGAAGTGAGCCTGGACTGCGGGGAGGTGCAGTGGATGAGGCAGGGGGTGCTGCTGCACCCGGGCGCCAAGTACACCTTGAGGCAGGAGGGGTGCGCGCGCGCCTTGACCGTCCACAAGCTGGCCATCTCCGACCGGGGAAGCTACAGCTGCGAGTCGCTGCACGACCGCACGCAGGCCCAGCTCAGCGTGGAGCGTGAGTGTGTGCGTCGCCCACGTGCTGCTGACGTCTGTTTACCCCCCCCCGCCTTCAAGCCCACCGCACACACACATGCACACACACACACTTTTTCCATCTCTTGACTCACTCTGATGCCATCAGTGCATTTGAAAACAAAACTCACGTTGCTATTCGCTGTTGACATCTGTTTACCCACCTCCATTGCCATTACCCCCCCTCCGCCTCTCTCTCTCTCCCTCCCTCTCTGTTCCATCTCTTAACTATCCCTCTCGCTCTGTCAATGCTTTTGAAAACAAACCTCGATCGACCGCGTCAGAGTAATCCGAGTGAAGGGCTTCTGGGTCGGGACACGACGCATGCCGACAGGTGATTGGCTGAACGCTCAAAACTCAATCAGAGTCGGAGCGTTTCGTGTCGGCACGGGGATTACCGGGACCCCTGTCGGTTCGCTAATGCCTCCAACCCAAAGGAAGTGCTGATTAAGTATCGCAGTAATTAAGGCCCTTGACTTTAGCGGTCGTTGTTGCGCAACAGCTGAACTTGGGACACCCTTATACGGCGTACATTAAATTTGACCCAATTGCACCGGGCGTTGCTGCTGCTGCTGCTGCCACACACACACATCAAGACGCAATATTAGCACCGGCATGTCGTTATGAAGACATACTCGGGGCTGTTTGTCTCCGAGCGTGGTTCTGAAGTGACTTAGCTGCCTGATCTGAGCTCCAGGCGGCCCCTTTCAACACCACGGCGACGGCTGGGAAAGAAAGTCTGGGCTTTGGG
>OMOU01064989.1:0-20233 GCA_900312585.1 Malacocephalus occidentalis | reverse complement strand
GAGAACACAGCAGGGAGTGAGAGAGCAAACGATGGATTGGGAGTATGAGATAAAGAGAGCAAGAGAGACAGAAAGAGAGACAGTGATACAGAGAGAGAGAGACAGACAGAAGTGAAGCGTCCCTGCTGAGTGCACTGGGAGCAGACTGAAGACGTCAGTGGGACTGAATTGAAAGCAGCAGTCAGGCATCGTGATCCAGCAGCGGCCAGGTCCTGTCAGCTCCTGGGTGTCCGAGCTCAGACGCTGATGTTCGGGAATAAGCTCTGAATGAAGCCATCCATTAGCTACAGGACTCTCGCTGTTAGCATTGTTAACGTCAGACACTGTTCTTCAGATTGGGGGCCAACTCTCTCTCAGTTCTTGGTGTGTGTGCGTGTGTGTGCTTGTGTGTGTGCGTGTGACGTCTGTTCATATTTTTGCATGAAAAGTAAGACGTCTGTGCACAATGGAGCCGATTGGCCAGATTTTCTGTGCGCTTTCAGGGCTTCCGATGGAAACCGAAATGAGTGAGCCAAGCGCGGATCTCATAACAGCAGGTGAACTCTGCGGTCGCTATATGAGATACGCACCTGCGTGGAAAACACACACACACAAACACGCTGCTGACGTCACACACACCGAAACGTCCAACGCAGCACACCAAACCCCCTGGTGAGGAAACGCCATTGTCGTTCATCATCTCAGGTGATTTATCAGTGCAACAACGTTGAAGACGTAACATCCAGTGTGCTCTCTAGAGAAGAGCATCTGGTTGGTCAACAAACAGCGTCTGCCTGCAGTTTGTCAACGGCATACAAATCCAGAAGCTAAATCAGATGATATCACAGCTTACTTTTCTCTGATACAGCAACTAACACGCACACACACACACAAACATGCACGCACACACACACACACACACACCTCCCTCTTGTCGAACCTGTAAAGTGTCCTTGGGTTTTGTGAAAGGCACAATATGAATGTATGTTTATGTTTTATTATTATTAAACCAAAAACCAAAATGTGTGTATTTACACACACAAGACAAATGCATTAATCCACACCACTGCATGTTTAAACAGCCAAAACGTTTGGAAATGAAAGTCAGTCAATGTATCATTTATTTTCGCTGGAAATCTTTTTTTCTAGAATACTGCCACATCTAATTAGCATGCTTCTCTTTATATGCATGACTTACTGTATATTAACATATTCGTCCAGAATAGCAGATCCCACAAATGTAGTGGAATATTTCGGGGGAAAAAGGTGATTTGCTCAAGCATTGCAGCCAAACACAAACACTCTTTATTTCCCCGAGGATTTAGAGTTGCCACCCGATTCGTTTTGCCACCAAATATGACAACAAATATGATTTCATGATATTAAGCAATGAGGTACAGGTGGTGGTATAGGGGCAGCCCTCAGAGTCACTCTCGCCCGATGAAAGCAAGCGGTGGTTCTAACAGCACCCCCAGCAGCCTGCAGGGTAGGCGTCTTGCGCCTGACAGAACTTCATCCGTTTCATTGATGGATTAGATATACCTTCCATATATTACATTTTAATAATGCACCAACGCATATATATACATAATACAATTATATTTGTAGTTAAAAAAAAAGATCTATATAATTCAAAGCACAGCCGCCCTTAATATATTAGGCAATATAAAATATGATAGGGTATTTATTACGCCGCGTTATGTTGTTTTATGCTGACTGTGTGCATCAGTTCATGTTTAAATCGCATCTAAACCTCCTCTAAACTCACCTCGTCGCCTTCATCGCTGTGTGACTGTGTTCGTCTGCAGACAGAAGTTGTCTTGAGAGTGTCTCCGAGGACTCTAGTGCAGGTGCGGCTGTGGCGTCGCTTTCTCTCGGTTGACGCCGTCCCGCCGGCGTCGAGGACAGGCGGCGAATGTCCGATTCAACCCGCGAAAGGGAGCCGACCTCACACCTTCCTAATCACGGAGCAGGACGGGAGGTTGTATGTATGAGTGTGTGTGCCGGCCGGGGGTGGGTGGTGGTGGAGTGGGGGTGAGCAACAGCCTGGCTGTGCTCGGAGCGTCCAGCTGATGGCTGACTGACTGAAGGTGTTGCCGAGATGCTGCTGTTAAAAGAAACCTCGCATGACGACACAGACCACTGCGGCTTTATCACAAGGCGATGGAAACGCCCCCGGTTTTTGTGTGTGCGTGCGTGTGTAAAGGACACCGGTGGGGTCGGTGGGACCTCTGTGATTTTAATCAACTTTGAGCCGAAAATCAAAAAGGGTTTGCCCTCATAATCAGCCTATGACGCTGGAGTATACCTCATGCATGTGCGTATTAAAAGAGGTTTAACTTTTCCGTGTGCATTAAACCGGATTAGGCCTACCTACCAACTCATCTGACACAGTCAGAGGGCTTCTTTTGAGCATTTTTTAATTAGCATAGTTCCACATATTTCACATGGTGTTAAGCCTACATTCAAATATGTAGGCCTACTACATTATACACATAAAAAGCTTAGAACTACATTCTATGCCGTACTTTGGCCATTAAATGGGCTAGTATGTCTTTAAACATAGAGAATACAATATTTAAGACAAAATGGTAGCACCACAAAGGAGTTATCGTAAAGCTTATTTAGAATGTAATCTGCTAGAAATGGTTTACTCTGAAGAATAAGGAGGCAGGCAGTAACTGCACACACACACACCACACACCACACATGATAAAATGTCAATGAATTGTCCAACCCTGCCATGAATCTCCAAATAGAAGCAATGAGAGTCAATGTGACCCAACCAGTTCCCTCCCACACTGACAAATGCATTGACAACATATCACATGGTTCTCAGGCATTTATTGGGATGCCTTTGAGAAGCACAACGCCACCAAAAACACAGATATTTGTACTTTGTGATAAACCCCCCCGTGGGGTGATTTATGGATTTAAAAACTCCATATAACAGAACGCAAGCTCCATTTCCAATGTATGCATCTTCCAACAATAAAACTATTTGTGCCACTTTAAAAAGACGGTGTGCCCCGTAGTAAAAATCCACAGTCCTGGAGGGGAGATCCAAGTGTTTGCAAGAAAACCCTGCTTACAGTTAGTCTCGGTGAGCATTGGTGGGACATTGGACCGCTTTAGGAGGACTCTCTCCAAACACTGGCCCCCGGCCGACCACATGCCACCTTCCTGTGGCTTCATTGAGCGGTGGCCTCCTTAAACTCAGCCCAGAAGTTGTATCCCGAGGCCAGGACCTTCTCCCAATCGGTGGCCACCACCCTGTACAGCTTCATGGTGGCCCGGGCGTCCTCCAGGGACGAGTGTCCCTTCTTTCCCATCTGAAAGAAACACGACAACATAGAAACAATATTACCCACAAGCGCAGACATATTGAGAGTGGTTGGCTGTATGATATAGACAGGATACTGTCATGGGATTTATGTTCCTATATTGAGCAGAAAAACAGTAACCCACATTATTCCAGTCATTCTTTTGGCATCTTTGAAAGGCCACCTTTGGACTCTAGCTGTGGTTGTGGTAAAGATGAATCTATTCTTAAACTTATACTTTATAGATGTTCTGGTGTGGTCATCTGCCCGGACACAATTGTCTCGGCCACACTGGTTTAATACAGACAGCTCTCTAGTGCTGACATGTCGGGTGATGCCGCCTACCTGAATATCGTTGTCCAGGATGGTCTTGCTCATGGCCTTCAGGGACATGGTGCGCTGCACCTCCATGTTGCACTTCAGGTTAAGCAAGGGGATCTTTTGGGTGTCTCTGGTGTGGTGTGGGGGGTGGACGTAGGCCAGGGACTGGAAGTCGTGGTGGACGGCGTGGCCCACCACCACTTTGCCGTGGAGCAGCTTGGCAACCTGACGGACAGATACCGCACGTTAACATTTTATCCAAATACGTGCATGCGTGATACGCATAGTCAACAGCACATTTTGCAGACTGCCACCTCATCTTGTGACAAAGACATTATTAATAATAAGGAGGAATAATCCTTAGAATAGAATACTTCCCCTCTCTCACCTGTTTCTTGGCCTCCTGGAAGGGCATGGCGTTGATGAGGTCGCTGGGTCGGATGCCACTCCAGCGCGTCCGGTAGCAGGTAATGGGGTTGTCTGGCTGGATGTACTCATCGAACACCACGTCGCCCTCGTAGGACACCACGCTGCAGCGGGCAAGCATGCTGATCTGGCCCCGGGGCCCGCCGCCCACCATTTCACAGTCGATGGCGACAAATTTCGATGGGTTTATGACCGCCGGTGGCAGCGCCGGGATGTTCAAAGCGGCGAGCAAAGTGCGAGCCACCTGGTTTGTGTTGCACTTTGGCTTTGTTGTGCTTGACTGTGCGTCCGATCCACCCGAGACGGAAGCACCCACACCAGACTTCGCTTTCTTTGCCTTTTGGGCCGCATCCGACCGAAAAATAACCTTTGGTCGTTGAGACCCTTCTGCGCTGCTCTCGGTGGAATGGGATGCGAGAGCCGCTTTGGCTTTGTTACGCCTCCGTTGGTATGGGTCCGACTTAAGCAAGCCCTTTCGCTCCAGGAACTTCCTTTTTTTGAGGAATCGCTCATGCTTCGGATTCTGTGATACAGACTTCTCTTTGTCATCGGAGTACATCACGTTGAGGATTAGCCCGCATTGGTCGTTTTGTGGTTGGCTTTGGCTCTTTCCGGATGTCGTTGTCGATTCACCCCCAAAGCAGGTGTTCATGACGCCAAACATGATGAGAAGTACTTTAAAACAAAAATGAACACACTTAAGCAAAGTATACTTCCGCGTCGAACCATGGCGCTTCTGCATTGTATACGTTTCAGTAAAAGTAACTGTTCAATTTCAATATCTATGAGCGCCAAGTGATATGTCAGTAGTGATATGTCAGTAGTGTGTCAGAATGATATGTCAGTAGTGTTTTGGCGGCGTAATTGCAGAGCGACGCGCCTACGCAGAAGTATAAACGCGGATGTTGTTTTGCATATATTTACACATTGTATATATACTGTATATATTGCAAACAATGATACTGTCGGGTGTAGGTAGGCAGCACCAGACAAAACACATGCTCCACCATCTCTAAGAATACAGTAGCTGCCAGATAAACACGTTTACAACGTTGTTGTTGTTGTTGTTTTGGTTTGGTTTGATGCTAGCAACAGTTAGCTTATCGGCGTCACGTCTTTTTGTATTTTTTTTTATCAAACAAGAAATAAAACACATATGAAGTACAACCGATACAACATAGAAAGAGAAAGTCAAAAACCTACGTCGGTGCATAGAATGGAAGAGGAACCGCAACGTATAAAGCGCCCAAACCATTCAGGACGCCGCGACCAAGACACCATGAGGCGTCCACCGTGAGAATTCCACCAGAAAACATCGCGAGACCACAACACAAACTAAAATAATACTTCCTCTTCCGGATTAACGCGGCGAGTGTTTATTTTTCGTGTTCTCATTTGTATCCAGTTGTGACTGTTGTTTTCTTTTAGAAACTAAATGTCATCGTCGTATATCACTGTAATCTGAATGATTGTTTTTACATTTAGGACACAACTATATTTGCGACCAGATTTGTCAAAGTCAAAGTCATTTGGGCTCTAGTTGTGTAGACAGTAGAGGATAACAGGAGTTAAGAACATGCTTATATGGTGTTTATGTCCCAAAAAGTAGGGTGCCAGCTTGGAGATGTCCACTTTAACACAACACAGGGGCAAAACCTTGTAATATATATTCCTAGATGTTTACAATAACCCTCTCACGGCAGAACCAGAGGGATCTGGCTGCGAACCTTACTACGTTTCTGTCCAAATACAAGTACATATCCGACTCCTATATAATTGTAAGTCAACATTTCACTCACCTGCCGTGATTACCCTTTATGCTGTGTGGCGATTTCACTATCTAACTATTTGTAAACAGGGTTTTGGTCAAGTTACGATTCTGCTCCACAGGAATTCTTCACAGAAGAGCTCTGGGAAAAGCTGCCAGCCAAATGGCGTGAGGTGTTGTGTGATCTCTCGTTTCCCCAGATTGCAGATCTCTTACTCGACAGAACATGCCAAGACAGAAGGTATTGGATTGGATGTACAGGACGGGGTTTGGACCCCACTTGTGGTTGCCTGATATGCACATTGGGAGATTGACCTCTAGACTGACTTGCAAGTTATAGAGATTGAATGGGGTATTTTTGGTCAAACATATTTTCCAAGTTTTGATTGCTAGGTAAAACTACTAGTAACTAGGGATGGGCAATAATTGAAGATGATGCTTTATTGTCATTAAATAAAGATATCAACAGATTGTTTTACCCAGTTTTACAGGCTACACTATTTACCCTGAGAACAAATATGAGGTGTGATACATCAGTGAGAAAGTCAGGTTAGTTTTAGTCTGGTACCCTACTTAACATTTCTATATTCATAAATGTAATCACCCTCTATACTATACTATAATGTAATAAATGATGCTGTTCAGAAAGAAGTCATAAGCATATTGTGATATTTATTGATATCCTGTAAAATACCCCATAATTATCGTGACATGTTCCATATTGCCCAGCCAACTTCTAACTACGTAGTGTGGGACAACGTTCACTTGGATCGATTGGCTTACAAATTGGGGATCGTTTCCATCCCAGGAAGTTTGAATGAGAAGCGCCCATTCAGAGTTCTCCTGAATAAAAGCATTCAAGAATGCAAGTCTCTTTTTAAGTCAAAGCATTGCTGTCGTCACAGATACCCATCCGTGTGGCCTCTGTCTCTGCTGGCGTTTCGTGCCACCGGCCATGCGCTGGCCTTCCCCCGGCGGACCGGCGGGCAGAGTGGCGCAGTAGACCCGGTGGAGGACTTCCTGGAGAACCACAGCCAGAGCTCCATGCTGGGCCACATATTCAGGAAACACGTCAAGCCAAAGAAACAGCATGAGATCCGCAAGCTTGGCGCGGTATGTTCTATTGTGTGTAAAAATGTATAGATATGCTGGTTCAGGATGTGTTGGCTTTATGCCAACGCAGTGTCACCCTTGATTATGATGTGTCAATCTTGATTGACACTGTATTAAATGCTAATTTGTCATCTGGGATGAATCAAGATTTTCTTGACTTCGTAGTTGGTCAAGCAACTTTGCGACCAGACAAACTGCGAGGCAGTGGTCGATGTTGGATCTGGACAGGTAATTATGTTTCGCCCTTTGTAATATACATTTATTAATTAGGCAATGCATTTGTTTTCTTGTTTTTTTGTCGATGATCATCCTCCATGCAAGCTGAAGCTCTGTCGCTTATAGTTAGTTTTGTCTGTTGTCTCATGTACATATATTGTTGATAAACAAAGATGCATGTTCTAATTTGTCCAACGAGCAATTCTATAAGGACAGGTACCTATTTAAAATTAAATGTGGACCGCTTTAAATCCCAAATGTCCGTCCTAAAGGGCCACCTGACTCGCTTTCTGTCCTTTGGCCTGGGGCTGTCCGTCACGGCCATTGAGGCAGATCGCAAGCTGGTTACCATGGCAACCAAGTTTGATGAAGAGCTCTTATGGACTTTGGAGAAGGAGAAGCATAGATGGGTTTGTCAACTGCTTTTACAAAATACTGATAAGCTCTTAATATCCATCATGATATATATGTTGGTACATCCTAAATAATAAAACCTTAGTGGTTCATGGGAGTTGACTTGTCTCTCTCTTTCAGGATGACTCCTCCCATCTTTCTGTAGCCGGCCCATCTCCCCACCATGTAGTCGGTTGGGTGAACCCAAAGGCATCATGGGAGCTCTTCCTCCAGCAGCTCAGAGAGGCAGAACGTATGGGCAGAGTTTCTTTGCCTCTTGGCTGCCCCGGCAGAAAGCGACGCAGAGGCTCGGCCGAGCAGGACTCCAACCAGGCCCCCCTCACTACTGGACCGGAACCTGAGGCTGTCGCCATCCCTTCTGCCCTCCTCACCACCGCTCCGCCACCACAGTGCTCTCACGGCGGCTGTGGTACCGGTCGCGCACATGGGCAGCCGGCAGACGAGCCATTAGTGGTGACCGGCCTACACGCCTGTGGGGACCTCAGCGCCACCCTCCTCCGCCATTTTGTGGCGTGCCCTCACATGCGCGGCATCACCTCCGTGGCGTGCTGCTACATGAAGATCACCACCAGGGAGTGCCCGAGCCCCCCAGGCCTGGCGGTGGCCCCCCTTGCTCCGGTCCCTCCGGACACCCTCGACCCGCCCCGGCTGGTTACCACCGACGACGGCCACAACGACGATGGCTGCTGCTCAGGCGAATTTGGCTACCCGATGAGCGCGTGGGTGCGGAGCCTGGCCGGCCACCGGCTGTCCTATAAGGCACGGGAGGGGGCGTGTCATGCCATCGAGGACTACATGCAGAGGCTGAGGGAGGAGAGTGGGTTGCTACGGACACACTGTTACCGGGCAACGCTGGAGACGCTCATCACGGAGGCCAAGCCCGAGATGCGGCGGGTGGGCGTCCAGACCATCAAGAAGGCTCACTTGTTACCGTTTGCAGAGTGAGTTGACAACACAGCGACCACACTCTTCTTCTCTTTTGTAAAACATTCTCCCTACCTATAAATATATCTATACTCTTTGAATACTATACTCTTTGAAATGCACAGAGTACCTCTTTTCAAAGTGTACATAAAATATACATGGAACTATGTGCATGCTATAGATAGTACTGGTATATGTACCCTTTGCATGAAGGTAGTGAGCCATGGTCCCTCTGTCACCAGGTACGCCCGCCTGGGCCTGGCCCGGGTGGGGCTGCCAGCACGCTTGCCCCTCCAGCCGGCAGGCAGGGTGGAGGCCATGCTGGAACAGGAGGGCCGGGTGGTTGTGTACTTCAGCCTGGCGCTGATGCTGGCCCCCGCTGTGGAGACCCTGGTGCTGCTGGACCGCATCCTCTACCTCCAGGAGAACGGTGGGGGGTCACATGATGAGTCATCTTTGTAATCCAATGTAAAGTGTGCAGTTTGTTCTGAGCGGATGTCTGCCATGCTTGTGGCATTCTTGTGTCTCCTGACATCACTCACCAATGTTCATACATTTAAAGCTGTACAGTATAAGAAAAGAGACACCTTTTTATTCATCGAATCTCTTAATTTGTTAAAATGAAACGAGATTGCCTTCATATTGACTTAAAGCAAGAAACCGATTGGACTATCCTCAGGTAAGCAGGAATATTAGCCCGATATTAGTCCTTGGTACCCGGAGGATTGACCGGTGGTCATTTCAATGTATTTTTTCTTTGTGTGTCCATATTGCTTCTCTATAGGTGTGAAGAGCACGTTAGTACCTCTGTTTGATCCAGAACTCTCCCCCCGTAACTTTGTGCTGGTGGCCATGAAGACTGGGATGGTTGAAGAACAGAAATAGCTTAGAGATCTTTTTTTAGTTTTTTGTATATAAAAGACCTGTCAATATATGTATTTTCTTCAATGAATAAATGTTGATGTCAAATACAGTGTAATATTTAATTAAAACGAAGAACATTTCAATACATTCCTTTGACACCAGATGGTGCTGTTTCATGCAACTAGAACTAACAAAAGTCTTTGTCCTCCTGCCATCTTTAAAATGTTGCCTGTTTACAGGAAAACCCAAAATTCAGTATCTCAGAAAATGTAAATATTGTGACAAAGTTCAATTTTGTAGACTGACGGCATCACACTCTATTCAGCTAATTAGCTCAAAACACCTGCAAAGGTTTCCTGAGCCTTTAAATGTTCTCTCAGTCTGGTTCAGTAAGCTAATCACAGGGAAGACTGCTGACTTGACAGTTGTCCAGAAGACAGTCATTGAGAGCTGACCGCCTCCATGCCACATTGATGCAGTAATTCATGCAAAAAGAGGCCCGACCAAGTATTGAGTGCATGCTTATTGGAGTGTTAAAACATATAGCAGTTCCGTAACTAGCCAAAGTATTGTTTTGTCGGAACACATTAAAAGGCCAGGACTGGATTTACTAAACAATATTTTACATTAACTATTGAAACTGTAGCCAATGTAAACCGTTTTTGAAGAAAAACTCAAAAATATGCCTTCAGAATATATGCCCTTTACATCACACTGGCCTGCTGTAGTAGATAGTGCTTTCAGTGTGCAAGATGGATGAAGTAAAGGTCATTGAATTGGGTACAAACTGAACAAATGAGTGCTGAAGCTGTGGCATGAGCTGCAGGATATTAGATGTGTATTCATCAAGGGGAAATGCAGTCCCCCATCCCCGCGGAGGAAGGAAGTTATCACTAAATGGCCTTCCAACTTTCTAAGTGGAAATTCATATACTCCTCTTGTAAAGTTACTGTAATGGACACCATCCATCAGGCCATACAAAAGGGCTGTAACTCAGCCCTGGCTCCTAGTGATGACATCACCAGTGGACCACAGTGCTGCCAATTAAAAAAGTAGACAGTTGAAAACTAATGAAAGAGAGGCGATGCAACGAGAGCGCCGGTTGGCACCCACCCCAAGGTTGAGTTACTTGGCTAAACCACAGTCAATTAACACATGGGAAATATTAACAGCCTAACATATGAACTTCATCAATTCAGAAGCCTTTTGACATGTCAACAATATGAAGAGATGACAAATGAGTCAGAATTACCAAGTTAATTACATAAGGATCCAAACGCATTGGCTAGTGATGGAATATATTTTATTTTATTTTTTTATTTTTTCTGGGCAGGACATCTTTATTGACAAAGACGTTTTGTTTTCATTGGTTTCCTACATGGAGGTGGACCCCAGAGCTCTCGGGAGAGGGGATTACTTCTGGTTCTGCATGAAGAACTCATTGCAGGCGACGGTCAACGCCGCCACCAGAACCACATACTCCTGGAAGTCCACCTCCCCGTCTTGGTTCTCATCCAGATCCCGCATGATCTTCTCCACCACCAGCGGGTCTTTGGTGACCTGGGAGACAAGAGGCAGAAAGCGGTTTGTTACAACATACGAAAGTAACACGAGGAGAGACTGGCAGCAAGACAGAATCATTGTGGGACGATAATGAAAGAGGGAGAGGAATGCATCAGAGATGCTCCAGCGAAGACATAATTGGACTTCAATTAATCATTTATTAATGCCATTTATTTTTAGATGACCTCAATTATTTAAGACTGACGTTAATGGACAATTGAAGAATTAAGAGTTTTACATTGCAATCTATGCAACAGTGGGTTCAAATACATATAAAACAAACATTTGACGTTGTTGCTTTGCTAGCACATACACACAAAGCAGCAGTGAGGAGGTGTGTTGGGATCAGAGGCCGCCGCACACACACAGAAATCGGCTGTTCAAGGTAGGCTACTCAAACACATGGACAGAGGGATAGGTGTTCGCTGTAAAAAAACGTAGCAAAGTGATAATCAGTCTGCCCATGAAAAGCCTATGAGGAGGTGCAGTCAGCGTGCTCAGTTCCCATACTGGAACAAATACTTTGGTAGATTGGTAATCATTTGGTTGCACTGCATCCAAATCAAAGGACAACAGCTGCACGTGCTTCCCTATACTCAGACGCTTCAGGGTTCAATAGACTTGTTCTAGAGGAGGCATCGTCGTTATGAGCCACAGGCCTGCATTAGTTAATTCCCCTATTCCCTTCGTCAATTATCCAGTTCACATTACAGTTCATATTTTCACCATTAGATTAGACGGTTCGGTTATTGATTTAAAATAGATGAAATAGTTCCATACATTTATTTTTTATTTTTTATTTTTTTAAGCACACTTACGGCCAGGAATTCGGCGAGCTCTCCCTGGAGGAGGTTCTTCATCTCAGCTTTGCTCAATTTGTATTTGTCCCCCTCCTTGGACGAGTAGGAGTGAAAGACCTTGATCAGGCCTTCCATGGCGCACTCCAGCTGGGACGTCATCCTATCGACAGCACCGGCAGATCCAATTCCTGAGTTGAGGCCATTATGTTAATAGATTCATCATTTTTTTGCATTCCTTCAGAGGATAAATCAAGTGTGTTATCCATTGTCAAATATACATGCAAATGAGCCATTTTCTCTGCCATTTCATACTGTCCTTTCTATCGATGATGATTCGGATCTATTTTGGTGTGTCCTTTTGAGATCGTTTTGAGATCCTAAATGTGTCATTTTAAATCAATCTTGGTCAATGTCACAAAGCCGGAAAAAAAAAGAAGAGGAAACAGACTCCCACCCTCATCTGATCCTCATCCCACTGATATATGGAAGCCCGTTTCTGCCACAAAAATATGTAATAATTATGAGATACTACTTAAGTCATAATTATGAGATACTTAGGGTGCTTTCACACCTATAGTTTGGCAGATACTAAATCATAATTATGAGAAAGTTTCTCATAATTACGACTTGAGTATCTCATACATATTTTTTCCATAGATATCTGACACCTTTAGAGGGGAACCGAGTCACAGCACCCAATCTGACCCGTTTCATGTGGCGCAACAAAGGGGCAAGACCCCCTGCAGGGAAAGTGAGATGTACAAAGGCAGCAGCAGTAAAAGTATCCCCATCATGTATTGGCCATTCGATATCCTCTACCCTACCCCGAAAGGTAACCTTAACTCATCTCGCTATGTATGCCATGCCATCCACCACCGTCGCCATGAAGTGGTGTTTTAAATGTGCTATAGTAGGCTCCTTGGTCGTTCAACTCTCATGGAGAAGAGACACGCCTCGGCTACAAAAATGTTTCTACACCAAAAGGTGGCCGTTACATCACATCCCCAAAATGATCTGCCATAACTTCTCAAGCTCATACCGTTAAGGCAAAAATAATAATAATAATTTCTATTCGAAAATGTAAGTCAAGGAATTATCCTTCAAATGTTACTTTCACGTTTCCACAAGTGCGCAAAACAACGGGATCTAGCACAATGAATAAAATGCTAATTATATTTTTATTTGACCAATTACGACTTAACATATATATATATATAGCTACTGTACCAGTGATTAAGTACTAATTAAGTAGAAGTTAATGAAATAGATACAACCGTCCAACTCACCTCAGTCTTGGCGTTAACAACGTTGGTGGACAAGTTCTCACCCGCCACTCATCAGGTAAATAAATATATATATAGTACATGGCGCTCGAGATAAATCACAACAGGCAGCAGGAGGCTAACCTGTGGGGGCGGGGCGGGGTCACATGACCTGTTTTGTTAGGCAACGACGCAGGTGGGCAGTGACGTCAGACACAGCCTTCACCAATCAAATGAAAGTGAAGGGGTTTGTTTGCGCCGGTACAATTAAGCACACCGTGAAGCGTCACGTTATATTCAGCAGCAGCTCATTGTGGTGTTTCTGATACCGGAGGAGGTCTCTTCTATATTCTGTTTAACATGTTTGTCAGTTGCAACTGTTTGAGTACAGTCTTTGGCAGACCTGCACTTGGCCCACATGGACATGTTTGCTGGGGGCCTCATGACCTACAAAAATGTCACATGAATATAAATGGGCAACATGAACATTGTTGTTAAGCGGTAGTGTGGCGAGGACCCACAGGCGACCAAACACTAAAACTTGGGGTTTTATATCATGGGTATAAGGAACGCAGAGCGCGTCAGACTTAGCAGTAAACAACGATCCAACCGGGACCGGAACAAGACCACACATGGGAGAAGGGGGGATCAATTTAGACACAGCTGGCGCAAACAGGAAACATGGTGCACATTTATTTGTATTTATTTATACCGAATAAATACAACTAAATGTGTACCATGTTTCCTGTTTGCATAAAACGAAATAACGAGGTAGAGAACATAATACACACATAAATACAAAATGAATCGAGGCCATGACAATTATTTTGGTATACTTCAGTTTCCAATTACTTATTTTATTTGACTGCAAAACATACATTGTAAACATGTGTGTATATATATATAGATATATATTTTTTGTTGTGATTTACAACATCCAAGACAAACGTATGTATATACAAATATTATATAATACAAAAATGGGATAAACAGTAAACATCTGTCAAACACAGTACAGAATTGTACATTCAGAACTTTCCCCCCTCTCCACGCCTTTTTGTTTATGGTGCCATCTGGTGGACGCTTGCAAACCGTTTAAATCATCCATCAAGCTGCACTACCATGCACATAATCAGTTCCACAATGTTGCCAAACTCTTTTAATGAAAAATAAAAACAAACAAAAGAATATATATTCACAGTTCAGTATGAAAGTTGCAACGTTCAAAACAATGAAATACAATCTTAGGTAAGGAAGGTAAAATATATGTGGGTACAATGCATCATGCACCAAATGAATACACTGCTTTTTAAAATGCTTTTTATACCTCCATACTGATCCAGTCTGATAAGAGATCTTTGCACTTGTGTGTGTGTGTGTGTGTGTGTGCACGCGTGCGTCCGTGTGCGTGTGTATGCCTGTGCATGTGGTATATTGGTGTGTCAGGTCCACGTAGGTTGTATGCATAGTTGTGTGCATTATGCAATGAATGCATGCAATATACGTGCGCATGGATCCCAAGCAGAAGCAGAAGAGTGTCAACTGATCTATCTCACAGCGGGATGCCTGTCACCACAAGCTGGGTGATTGACCAGAGTGCCTCATGGAAGAACACTTTGGAGCCAATGAGGTCATCTTAATATCACATCAGATTTTATCAGCAGGGGTCTCTCAGAGAGAGACAGGTGATACCATACCATGACTACCCAGACCAGCAAGGACACTATTGTCATAGAAGCAATCGGTGGTTATGGCTCTTTGTAAATGCCAATATCTGCCACCACCAGACCCACACATTTGACCCATATTTTGTAGGACGTTGCAATTTCTTGAGCTGATCTTCAGTGTGCTATCGGGATGGGCCCTTTGAGTGGTTCATGATACATCTCCATGTCCTCTTTATGGAGCTCTGCTTCAATAACAACATTATCCAGCGGTTTGTCTGGCTCACGGTTCTCCGGGGGGGTGTCTATCACAGACACGCCGCCCTCCGAGTTTGCCCTGCTTCTGGCGCTGTCCACCCTGTCTCTGGTCAGAGACGGCTTGCCCAGTACACTCTTCAGCTGTGCCCAGAAGAAGGGCTGCTGCTTGGGCTGCTCCGGCCACTCCAAGTAAGTCTTGGTGCTCAGCATCTTCTTCAGCTTGCAGTACTTGCTGGGCAGGGACTTGGGGTCGATGGGCTCCATCACCACCAGGATGACATCGCTGAACGTCTTGCCCATGGCTCTCTGCTGGGCGAAGTAGAGCTCGTAGTTGCACCACTCGCTGTTCACAAAGTGCCGTGAAAGTACAAAAATCACCTGTGAAATAAAACGAACAGAGAAAAATGTCAAATAAGCTTTTGTGTGGCAGATTTTTTGTTGCGTAAGACAGTGAGTTTTATGTATGCAAAAGTACGATACTGTGTCACCTTTCGGCTGCTTTCAATGTTGTCGATGATGTTGTCGATTATCCACTTTCCAGGCATGAAGTCCCTCTCGTGAATGCACAGACGATAAGGGTTCCTGTTGTTCTCCAAGCAGGGTAGGAGCTGATCCCTGACCCAGTCTGCATCTGAGTGACTGTAGGATATGAAGGCATGGTACACAAAGACCTCCCCCTCCCCAGCTGCCTTCTCCTTGTGGGCTCTGTATTTAGCCCTGACTATCTGGTAGATGGCCCTGGTGTACCAGGGAATATTGAAGATGTAGCAAATCAGCATCATTATCAACACCACGATGGTAGTCACGGCCACAGAGATGAGAATCACCAGGCGTATATCACAGGCCACCGGCGACGGGAAGTATTGGGCTATGAGAGTGTTCAGGAAGGGCTCCGGATGATAACACCTGTAGTTCTCAGGCCACTCTATGAGTTCTAACTTCCCCTGGGACTGGGTCTGCTGGATGAAGGCATGGAACTCACATGTGCAATGGTACGGGTTATCGCCAGCACTGAGGCTCGACAGTCGAGGCATGTCCTGAAAGGATTCCACGTTGATGACCCCAAATGCGTTGCCATCCAGGGACAGTGTCTGCAGGGATGCGCTTCTCCAGTGCAGCGGGATGAATTTGATTTTATTCCCACTAAGCAACAGCTCTGTGAGCTGAGTGGTTCTGTCGAAGAAGGTCAAGTCCAGCTGGTCTAGGCCGCAGTTGGACAGGTCCAGGAACTGCACTGTTGTAGGCAGACACTGCAGGGCCTCACTCACAAACTGGTTATGGTGAGCGATGAGTCTGGTGATGTTTGGCTTCCACACGCAATCCTTGATACCCTCAGCGGAGCCCAGCTTGTTGTTGCTTAGATCCAGCACCTCCAGTCGCTCAAACCCCCTTGTCAAGTATGACAGTTCTTTTAGGCTGACAAGGTTGTTGGTACTCAGGTTGAAAATACGAAGATGGGGTACCTTGCCTGTATAGTCACACCTCTTGTTGTAGAGCACAGAGTCCACCAGGCGGTTGTTGGATATGTCCAGCACTTCCAAAGACCCCATCTCGGCCCAGGCATCACATGGCACAGAGTTGAAGTACACATACTGGAGAGACAGCTCTTTGACCTTGTCGAACCAAGTAAAGCGCCAGTCAAAGCGCAACACATCAGGGTTGCTGATATACCTGTTTGAACAGATCATTTAAATCAACAATTACAAACATTACAAAGATCATCCATCCCTATACATCTATACAACTACCATTGAAAAATAGGATAGCCGCTTTTTAGGATAGGATAGGATAACACATTTTGCTAAGATTCCTTTGTAGTTGTTTAGCAGACAATAGCCATCCTGCCCCCATGATACTTACCAAAGATCCAATCTATCCAATTGAAGGTTTATTATACTGGATCCTGCACCACTGTCTACAAAGGTGGGTGAACGAGCAAAGTCAATGTACTGAAGCGTCAGTCGCTTCACAGTGTTGGCCTCCTGTAAGTTCATCAAGGCCATCCGTAGAAGATTCTCGTTGAATTTTCCACGATGAAAGACAAGCTGGTAGGCCGTCACGTATCGTAAATTGTAGAAAATGTCTTTGGTCCCTGTGTAGTACTTGAACTCAAATAGGTTCCGGAACTGAATGCCATCGAAGGTCTTGTTGGCGATGTCACTCAGCATTAAAGGGAGAGCTTCAGGTCTTTGGTCGATGGCCATATCAAATCCCATCTGCTGTGTCTGGATCACCTTTAAACTACCAAGTTCATAGTAACTCAGATTGGAAGTGCACTTGATAGCAAAAGTGTGTAATTTAATGTTTTTCAATGGCTGAAAGTCACCCTTTTTGAGTCCCATGACCAGGGATCCGCCCATGGAAAGGACTCGGAGTTTGACAAATTTGGAGAAGCTTTCGTCTAGCGTTGCATGTTTGTAGAGGTTATTTGACATGTATAGTTTCCTGAGATTCGTTAGCGGCATCAGAGCTGTCACAGGGATCTCAGGCAGGGAGTTGTTGAATATATTGAGATGCTCCAGGACGGGGTTGTGCTTGAAAGCATCTTCATCAATGTGGGAAATGTTGTTGAACTGCAGCTGAAGGACCTGAAGCTGGGTGAAATTATGGAAGTCTTCAGCATGGACCATCTGAAGTTTGTTGTATGAGAAGTCTACCTCCTCCAGTGTGGATGGGAGTTGACGCCAGGGAACGCGTTCAAGCTGTCTTCCCAGACAGTCTGCGGAGCGGCCAGAGTTGTAGATACGGCAGGGTCCTTCTTCGGAGGATGTCGTGGGGACTGTGGACAGAGTCGGGGAGTGAGATGTGACTAATCCAGAGAGCAGAGCACTTAGGCTCAGCAAGGTCCACGGCATTGTGGATAGATCTGTAAAGCAAATAGAAAGGAGAGGTGTGAGTCTTGGTTGAGTAAACAACTAGGCATTTACACTTGTCTTCAAGATGACTATCAATGATAGCTTGACTTGGGATATGCCAACACTTATGTTATGCTGCCAGCAGACACTGGCGCTGTCCACTTATATAAGTGTCTGCTGGCAGGCTGAAAGGGAGAAGTGAAAACTGCCACTCTGTCTGTGATGTAGGTTCACCAGAAAGGTCAATAAAAGAGGATACCATCTTGAGTGTTAAGGACAATGAATCTCTCCATCTCTCTCAATGTATCTCTCTGTTGCACCAATTGATGCAATAGCTGATGCAACGTGTTGATGCAATGCATTTCTAGGAAATGGAAGGAAAGGGTTTCGACAGGTGACAGAGGATGTGCAATAATTTCAGAGTTGAAATTGCATTACATGTCAACAGAAAATCTAACAGATGGTGTAAAAATCACTAGTGATCTCAAATTCAGATGTATTAAACCTGAGCTATGTACACATAGAAACACCATTAGTGAATAGACGAACAAGCATACACCGAGGATTCAGGTGTGTGAAACAGTGGTTGATTCACAGTTTAATACACCCACACTAGACAAACACTCAGCCATATCATCTGAGCTTCAATAACCCACATTCAACATGGTAGATATGAATGCACTGTATAGCATTCATATCTACTTATTAACTGCTACTGGCAAACTCAATCGACCATACTGCCCTTAATCTTAACTTGTCTGCCTCGTCTTGCATTGTTGTGGTTCCTGCGTGTGTAATCTGGCTTTATAACCACACTAAACAAACAGTTTTAGTATCCAGTAAAGAGATGGCGAGGTTTGAGTAAATATTTATGTTTTGGAAAACATGAGCAATAGAAAGCAGTAGATGAGCAATTCCCTTTTATAGATCACAAAAATTGGGGTAGGGAGGGATCGCTTATCAACTTGTTGCTTAGATTTTACACAGCGTATTAAGTCAACGAGTTTAACACACCGACAGTACAGCGATCTCCCAAACCACTCAATTTTCAGTCAGAATTCCTCACTTTCTACTGAGGTCAACAGTATATTATAGTATATTATATTATTATATCGATATTAGTCATGGTTCTGCTTCGTAAGTATAATAGACTGTACTCATTCGATGATTCATTGTGCTCTATATTTGTTCATGGGGTTGCTCCTTTCCCATTCCTTCGTGTCTTGTTATTCGCTCTACAAAAAAAATGTGCCATAGTAATTATTGACGAATGAAAACATTCCCAAACCCTCACTAGTAAGCCATTAAGCTAGACATAATGATTTTGTCTTTCTCATAGTCTTGGAATTGCGTGACTTGGGGTGAACAGAAGGAACAAACAGTCATACTTTTGGTATACTTAACATACTTGACCTCATTAGGAAAGAACAGATGAAGAAAGTGTTGCAGCTGTGGTGGTGGCGATGTGTCCTGTGTGGAGCAGACACATTCCCAGAGTGGCACGTTTTGTAAACCATCTCCTCTGTACTCATGAACTCGTCTTCAAACACAGAAGCCGCTCTGTTTGTGTGCATGTGTGGGCCCGATTCCATGTTTTTAATGGAGGTTGGCCTCCTGTAGAACAACCCTGTAGAAACTGGCTGGGAAAACCCATTCCTGGGATAATATTTGTTTTCATTGGACTCGTAAAGATAGCATGCAGAATTTCCACTTTGTTTTGAAATGAATAGGGTAACCAGACACGCGTCTAGAGTGTGCTTTTGTCCACACAAATCAACACAAATGTACCCACCGATAGACTAGAGTGTCCCTGTAGAGCAGACCTGGGCATTTTACGGCCCGCGGGCCACATCAGGCCCTTTGGGCGTCCCTGTCCGGCCCGCGTGAGGTCAATCGTAAATTAGAACAGAGGTAAGAACTCTCTCTCTCCGCCCGCAACCCAGCGGATTACAGGGACTCTTCTGTAACATTATTTAAATGCGCTGTAGCGAGTTTTGATTTTTAAAAACGTCTTCATTTTGACAAGCCATGTCAAGCAATGTCTCGTATTATCACAACGCCACAGTCGTGGCTTCTCTAGGTTCCCCCGGAATGGTGGAGAGGACGGAGAGTTGCTTGAAGACGCTTTGAATCCCCAACATGAATAGCTACAGGGCGTTTAAATAACAATGTTACAGCAGAGTCCGCGTAATCCGCTGGGTTGCGGGCGTAGAGAGGGGTTCGGCGTCAGAGACCTGGCGGAGTTCTCTCCTGCCGCACGCCCCCCAGCCTCTACTGCAGGAAGAGTGCACAGGTGTCATTATATAGCATTCTTAATTGCACTCATTCGATATATCTGCGTCACATTCCAGGCATTTCTGCCGCTCCGCTCCCCCTGTCATTGCCGGTCAACGCTAACCACGCCCCCCTCATAGCTCACATACACGCAGTCAAGTCAAGCCGCAAAAATACGAAACTAAACACCAGCTACTTAATGAGAAGGT
>OMOU01064981.1:0-10884 GCA_900312585.1 Malacocephalus occidentalis | reverse complement strand
CCGGATTCTGACCTCGCTAAGTCATTCAGGTGCGGAAAATAAAAAACTGCCTACATTACGCGCTTTGGACTCGCGGATTTTATCGAGAGACCTCATTTCCAAAGTGACAGGACCGTTTGTTCTGATGTTCGACGAAAGTCTGAATCACACCACCAAAACCAAACAGCTGGACCTGCACGTACGTTTTTGGGAGGGCGGGCAGGTCCAGTCAAGATACCTGGGATCCCAGTTCATGGGACATGCAACAGCTGAGGACTTATTGAAACCTGAAAGTAAATAAATGTTTACTATCACGTTTATAGTTGTTTTTTTTTTCTTTTTTATATCAGCAAAATTAGAGTGATCTTTTCTGTAGTATTAAGTGGATTGTCACCCATATTTTCATATTGTTCCTACTCCTTGTTGAACATTATGGTGTCTGCCTCCCTTAGCTGTCACTGCTAGATGGCTATTTTGCAAGAAAGAATTCAAATGTCTTCAGTTAAACTTAATTTATATAACAACAACAGTAGGAAGGAAGAAACCTTGAGCAGATCCATGGCTAAAAGGGAATGATCTGCCAAGGGCTTGGTAGTTGTGTAGTAGGACAAATGTATTGTGCATAACATAGGCGTACATATGGTTCCATGAGGCATAGTAAAAATGTATAGACATGGAATATACACAATTAATCGAAAAAGGAAGGGGGCCAGCATTCACAGTATAATTTATCCCTGCTCATTTCTTGGTTAATTTTAAACAACACCAGAAATAACAGATTGTCTGAATTAATGTGTTTTTTTTCTTCCTCAGGTGTGTGTGGACCCCCTTGACCCGAGGGGACTGGTGTCCATTTCAATGGATGGGCCCAATGTCAATTTAAAATTCTTTAACCTTTTACAACAAGAATATGGAGAAAGGTATGGGGGTTCTCAACTTGTTGCTGTGGGGAGCTGTGGACTCCACACATTACACAATGCAGTCAAAAGTGGTTTTTCCGTGTGGACCATCCATCCAAGGTCCTCTGATACATTGGAGGAAGCCATGAAGGACACTCATCTCTTCTGATTTTGTCTCATGGACAGGCCACTGTTGAGAGAGGCTTTTCTGTGAATAAAGAAATCGAAACCTGCAACATGCAAGAAGACACTTTAATAGCACAGAGGCTGGTATGTGACTACGTCACTCGACACGGGGGTGTTACCAAAGTCCCCCTGACGAAAGAACTCTTGATTTACTTTGCAAGTATTTTTGTGACTGCATGTTTTTTTTCTGTAGTTCAATGCATCTAACCTGTGTTCAGCACTTAGTTCTTTCGATTAAATTAATTTACTTTGCAAGTATATTTGTGACTGCGTTTTCTTTGTATGTTGTTGTTTTATTACATAGTGATATAGGTCTTAAATTTAATTCATAATGGTCTTAAAAAGTCTTCAATTTGACTTGGTGAAACCTGCAGAAACCCTGGTATCACTACCTTAATACGGGACGGATGGGTTTGTAACAGAGGATAGAATATAGGAGGGGAGCATGCACACATAGGGACGGGTACCCTTGAACAGCAGAGTAAAAACCAATACATGGATCAAATAGGTTTACAATATCATTTGGTAATATCAATTTATTTGTGTGTGTGTCTGTGTCTGTGTGTGTGAGAGATCCTGAACTGCTCAGAGTTCGATGGGGTAACCTGGTCAGCCTTGTTGAAGGCGGTACGTTCTTTCCCTGCATCGAGTCCTAGGGTCTAGAGTTCGGAGTTAAGGGTCGGTGTGGTGTTCAAAGTGGGCAGAACGGTTCGTCGATGTTGGACCTCAAAGGGTGGTCGGCTGTCCTTTATCCGAAGACAATAACTGTGTGGTTCGCTGGGTATCAACCGATGCTTGTGGTTATCATAGACTGAGTTAAACCCTGTTTAGCTCAGAATTCAGACGACGACCGGAGGGAGTCTTGACCAATTGGCGGTGTTCAGTGAGGAGGGGGAAGGGCCATGGCCCTTGGTATGCGAGGGCCACGTCTGAGGTAAGCGCTTAGAGACCGGCAGACCTTGCCTGTGTGTTGATATAGACTAGGTAGCGCATGCGCATTCGGCTCATTTGACCAATGAGTCGGATCGACCTCACTGGGCGGGCCCTTGACCCGTTCTTCAGGAAGGCGGGGACAAAGCAAGCTGGGTTACAGGTCTCCCTGGCTGCTGCCCCCTGGTGGTTAGACCTGGGAGAGAGTCTTTCATCTTCATGGACAACAGGCTCTGGGGAAGGTTTCTTTAAGTCTTGTGAGGGGTTTGAGTGTAGTTGGACTTTGGTCAACATAATGGTAGACTGATGATTCACTCAGCACAGGGTGTGAAAGTGCAGTGAATGAAGGATCTTGGAGAACCAGTATTGCGGAGGCCCTACATGGGAGAGCAAACCTCTACAATTTTACAAAAGGTATTTATACTTGATTATTATACAATGGCTATCCATTTTTCTTTTAAGGTCTGATGAGCACAAACTTAAAACATGTTCCATATATATATATAATGTAGTTCCTGAAGACCCGACCTATAGTTGGACACTTTTGACCTCTGTCAAACACTGACTTCTTATACAATTCGAAAGGGACTGAAAATAATCTGATGTTGACGAAAGCACAGATGCAACAAATGGACATTAGTATCAGTATATTACAGTGCTGCCACCGTGACCTGGTCCTGGATATGCGGAAAATGGATGGATGGATATTTTATCATGTAAGGTCAATCGCTTTGAAGAAAAGTGTCTGCTAAATGACTTAAGAAGTGAAGTCTACTCCTCCCCTTTATCTCTGTGCCAGCATCCGCAACTCCTCCAACTCCCAAGTGAACAAGCTAACGCTGGCCAGCGACGAGTCAGCCCTGATGGAGGACGGCCCCCACCCCGACAGCTTCCAGGACGCCGGCGGCGATGGCCAGACCCGGGCCACCGACAATGAGAAGGATGGCGTCACCTACTCCTACTCCTTCTTCCACTTCATGTTGTTCCTGGCGTCGCTCTACATCATGATGACCCTCACCAACTGGTACAGGTGAGGCCTCGGCTCTTTCCCAAGCGCCCTCCTCGAATGATGCTCAACAGTTATGAGTCATGGCTGTGAGTGTAGGTGTGTTTATGTATACATGTATGTAGGTCCTACAGTCAGTTATCAGCTTAGAATTATAATAACAATCCTAGGAAAGTATTAACAACTAATATAATTAAAAGTATTACTCTGAATAAATAATGGGGCACCACCCTGGAACCAGGGACCAATAACCAAGCGGCAGATTCCGTCTCATAACATATACCAAACTATTACATTAGAATTATGATTACTATATCAATAGCCAGTAATGGTGAAGGGTTCTTTACACGACAAAGGCTGGCTTCAACACGGCATTCAAGCAATAACGACAAATAGTTATAATATAAGAATGTTTATTAAATTCAAGTTGGCGTGTGAGTGAGTGCACGTGTGTGTCGTGATATAGGTCTTAAATTTAATTCATAATGGTCTTAATAAGGTCTTAAATTTGTCTTAAATTTGACTTGGTGAAACCTGCAGAAACCCTGTAAGTGGGCAGAGCGGTTCGTCGATGTCGGACCTCAAAGGGTGGTCGGCTGACTTTTATCCTAAGACAATAACTGTGTGGTTCACAGGGTATTGTCCGATGCTTACATTTATCATGGACTGAGCTAAACGGGGTTTTCGCACTACAGCGTGGCTGGTGGGGTCAAACGAAACGAGGTACTTCGTCCTCAAACGTAACTTCTTGGGTTTAATAACCGGATAATTACCACTACACAACATGCAGGACTGAAACTGAAGGACCCGACCAGGGTGTGGGGGGAGGTTTCTTTATGTCTTGTGAGGGGTTTGAGTGTAGTTGGACTTTAGTCAACATAATGGTGGCACAGGGTGTGAAAGGGCAGCAGGATCTTGGGGAACCAACATTGCGGAGGCCCTACATGTACATATAGGGGCCTGGGCAATATATAAGTGATGGCATTTCCTGACCTGAAACTGTTCTAGCTGTTCTATATATTTGCAATAACATAAGAAAATAATTTTAATGTCATGTATTTATTTCACAGGAGTATAGAGAATTAGGTTTTATCGTGTGGTTATTTTATATAGACTATTTATTTGTTAATTAGAAAACATGTTATTTTGCGATACATATTAATATCTGGATAGATTTTGGCCTTATCACCCAGCCTGCTAACGTATTTACTTTCCTATATGCACATTTGATTTATTTACATACTTTTGCTTTACATATATGACAGCACATTTTTGTATATTTGTATTGCCGTAGCAAAATTTTTGTTCTGTTTTTTACTTGAATATATTCTATTGTCTCAATGTCTTCAATTATACTGAGTTGAGCAATTGTAGAAGCAAAAGTTCCCTCTGGTATCCATCAAGACATCTGACCGTGAACACACAGCTGTGTCGGAAACACATTTCGGAGGAGCTCTTATTTAAAGCCTGTCCTTCTATGTGAACAATGCTTTCTCCCATTCCTGTTATACAGCCCGGAGTCCGACTACCAGACCATGACCAGCAGGTGGCCCGCCGTGTGGGTCAAGATCTGCTCTAGCTGGATCTGCATGGCGCTCTATGTCTGGACGCTGATGGCTCCGCTGGTCCTGGTCAACAGGGACTTCGACTGAGAAGCCCACTTTCGCTGTTCCGATAACCACACCCCACCTGCTTTGCGTTTGTCATGTGTTTTGTTTTGGAAATGTGAAGTGAACAAATAAGTAGTTTTAAAAGGCAGATTTACACTAGACCACATTTCATAGGTTTTGCTTAGGAAACGGGAAGTGAACAAAGTAGGTTTTGTTTTTTCTGAGGGTTTTAAAATGATTTAAAGTAAAAAAAAAAAAAAAAGTCTTGCTTGTTGAAGGTTTTCAAATGGGTTGATCTGTGGTCTGAATGTCAGAGTTGCTGAGTTAGTATTAGTATAAAGTCTCAAATAGATGTTTGATTTCTTCAGGCTGATCTAATTCTATGGCTGCTTGGCATTGTCTAAAGTCCTCTCAGCTTCGCTATGAACAGGCTAAGCTATGTTCAGGGAGAATACAGGGTTCTTGGAGATTTATATTCAAGTGAAAATTAGCTTTTAGTTTAGTCCCATCCTTGTGGTCACGGTGGAAAGAAAAACCTGAAGAAAGCTATGTTTGATGCTATATTTGTTTTACCTGCAAGCGTTTGTTTTTTCTTCCAAATGCAGCCTGTTCTGTCTTGATAAAATTAGTCTGTGATTTCTCGGTAGCCTGGTGTATTGGTAAACCAGGCTGTAACCATTGTAAATACTTCCCTCTTTGTTGTGATATTATTATATGTTGTGTTACTTTTTTCTTCTAATTATAGATAGAATAGTGGCATGCTGTTGTTTTTAAGTTATGTGATATAACTTAAAAACATTCTTTTGGGGGAAAAATTATAACGGTGGTGTGGTTGAGTGTTTCATTGCAAATATATTAACAAAAAGGCAGTATAATTTTTATTATCTGCTCTAGACATGGAACTCATTACTTGCAGTCGGATGTAGCATATCATAACTGTGGACATTTTGGCTCGAGAACAAGCTGATTTAAGTTTGTGAATGGGCACCATCAACACACAACTTACAAGAAAGCTCTGCATGGTATAAACTGATGTTATTGTTGTTGTTGTGGCTCTTTTGTTCATCCTATTGAAAAGAGCAAGTCTCTTGCAAAGATAGGTCATACATTTAACATTTCTATATTGTTTATTTGATTTGCACTGGACTTTAAACCTGTTATTTATGTTAATGCTTCTCATTGACTGATCATGTAATATACAGTATATATACATAGAAATATTAAAGATTCCTCCACACATACTTGCCTTTTCTTTGTTTCTTTGAAGTATGTTAAAAAAATGGACTATGTTCTTTGTTTATTGCAATACTTCCACCATGGGCTGAAATATATTGTTGTACAAGAAGCCACAGGCACTTCTATGTTTGAGTTATAGGGGCAAAGACAATAGTTCCCAAAGACAACCTGTGAAGATGTGCAGAAGTGAATAAAACAAAATTCCCTTTAACTACATGGAAGCCCAGAATAGACCATCGCAACAAAGGACACAGTCTACACCCCTTACCCCTGTCAACCAGCAATTCATTAACCATTTGAAATGTACAGACAAGATACAAAACACTGGAAATGGAGGTGCGACATGTCACACCCAAAATGCATTCCACTGCCTTTATACGGAACGTACCACACCCCAGCTGCAGCACTCTGCTCAACTACTTCAGCTGTCCGACTGGTACCATCACCACTGAAGCTGGTACCGCCATCGCCGTAGAACCTTTTGTCTAAGTGATTGTCCTGTTTGTTTACTTTGAGCCACCGTACCACGGTGAGTCGTATAGTTAGGCCAATCGGGCAAATAGACTTGTGCCTGTATTGTTCATACAGTGTTTCAATACTGGTCATGTTCAAGACAGGGTGATACTTGGCACACACACAACAAAGCTAGTTTCCACATGGCGTCAGATTACAGTACAGACTTCTAGCCTGTGAGTAGCGCTAGTTTATTTTTTTCCCATCGGAAACCTACTCCTTATCCGAACTGTGTTAACATAGCTAGTGGGCGACATGTTTTTGGATATCATGGCAAATGGATTTTGCAGACCCAACCCTGTTGTTTTTTATGGAAATTGGCAACATTTTGAGCAGGAGTATGATATTTGTATCGCCGCAGCACATTTCAACAAACCTGCGTGAACCTACGTTCGTTTGTCTATGCAGCTGAAGTGCGTGAGGCTGGAGCACAGGGAGGAATACTTACCCTGGATGAGTCCAGAGAGGAAATCGCGAAATCTGCAATTCCCAAAGCAATAGAAGGATCGAAAGACAAAAGTTTAAATGAGAAATGATTTATTTAGGAGGACGTAAGTCATTCATCAGTGATCTGCGACCAGATCGTGTGTGGCATTACATCATAGATCAGTGACAACTGATCTTTTATGTTGAGAGAACCTCTGTTGAGAGTTAGCGAGCTAACGTTTGCCAAAGCCATTTCAATCTGTCACATGAATGAGATGACAGAGGAAAGTAGCAAGACGCTAACAACACAAACCACCAGTGTTGATGCAGTAAGGCCAGTCTCAAACTGATAGCTTCAGACCATCACAAACTTCAGTATTTGCAGAAGTAGTCAGAAGTAGTAGCTAATCAGGAAAACTGTCCAGCATTCAGGCAACAATGCCATAACTGCCAAAAATAAAATCACTACAAAAGTTGCTGCAGGTCTGAACCACAAAGCCAAAGTAATTGCAACAGAAAGACTTTCAGACACCAGAATTGAAACCGAAGGTTTCTGCTTAAAGGAACAGCACCACCCATTGCCTTGCTTTACAGTGGACAGAGAGGTGCAACCACTGCTAGGATTTTGTGCCTGCATGAATATGGGAGTTGTCAAAGCGAATCCTGACATCCATCAAGTCACCATGGAGAGTAACGCAGACTTCAGCACACAAATTCTCACTCAATACAAAGACCTGTTCTGTGATGACCTCGGGGAACTCATCACATACTCCATGATGCCGGATCCGAACATACAGCCTATGGTCCGGCCAGCCCACCGTATCTTAGTTGCGGTGCAAAAAAGAGTTAAAGCTGTACTCCAATCACAGAGCCCACAGACTGGGTGTCTTCTGTGGTGGCAGCACACAAGAAGGGCAAGCAAGAAATTAGTCAATTCAAAAGATCTCAACACTGTATTAAAGAGGCCCCATCACCCCATGTGCAGTGTTGGGGAGGTGGCAGCACAGATGTCTGGGGCAGCAGTTTTCTGACTATTTTTGGCAGATACGTCTCAACAAGAAAACCTCAATGTTGAGGACATTCAGCACTCCATTTGGGTGCTACAGATTCTGCTACGGATGCCTTTCGGATGCCTTTCACCACCTCACCGCAAGTGAGATGTTTCAATGATCTGGAACAACTGTTTGTGGGCTATCATCGATGACATCATTATTGGAATACCGTGGAGTGGCTATACATGATGCCAACTTGACGAGTACGAGAACATACAAGAGAGGTCAACCCCAGGTTAAATCCATTAAAGTGTAAACTTTGCCTGGACCAAGTAGTCTATGTAGGACACATCTTCACAAGTAAAATTGCAGCAATCACTGCTTTGCCAGCCACTTCTCACTTCTCTACAGCGTTTACTTGGCATGGTTAATTACCTTGGAAAATACATCCAGAAACTCAGTGACATTGCAGTGCCTCTGAGGAAACTGACCCGCAACGATACTGCATTTGACCATGGCATTTGACCACCTCAAGTCATGCCTGTCATACGATGATGTCCGGGAGCCAGTTACGCTTACCTGTGACAGGTTGTTCTATGGACTAGGAGCTGCATGCATGCAAAATGGCAGACCAGTAGCATTAAAAAAAAAAAAACCACAAAAAAACGTTTACAGCTGCACCATCAAGAGTATCCTCTCTCACTCTCAGCAGCTCCGCTGCTGATTGCAAGGCCCTGCAGAGGGTGGTGAAGACAGTGCAGCACATAATCTGAACTTTCAGCTCTGCTGTGTTTGCTGGACTGTGTTTGAAATGTCAGACTATTTTCCGACACTTGGCGAAAAGCATCCTGAGTGAATGGTAGTGCTAGTGCTAGCATTAGCATTTGCAAACATGTGGTTTGCCCAAAGATGGTACTTCATCTTCAAATATGTGCAGACAGGTTTCGTTTTATCAAAATTTCCATCTGGAAGCTTTTAAAATCAGAATTTTCTGCTCAACACCAGGGGTTATCTCTTCAGTCGTCGTGTTAGCTGTGTTTTTCACAAGAGTAACAGGTGCGTTTGCCATGTAATCTGAAAAAAATCCTGGGATATATCCTCACTGGAAATACGATTGCTTAATTAGTTCATTTTTTAAAACACATTTAGGTTTCCAGATTTATCACAAGTGTTAACGCGCTAACCTTGACAGCCCTGATATACATTTATATATAGTTAGTGGTGGGACTCATTATATGTAGGGTGGTATATATATATTATTATATATTATTTATTTCCCTGCAGGGAGAATCATTGGGGTTGGTGCGTTGTAAACCGGGTGGTAGGCAAAGGGTCCTGGGCGCGGGATCCCCGGCATCGCCGACTGGTTCTAGGGATGTGGAATGTCATCTCGCTGGCGGGAAAGGAGCCGGAGCTGGTGCGGGAGGTGGAGCGGTACGAACTAGATATGGTTGGGCTTACCTCCACGCACAGCGGCGGTTCTGGAACCAACTCCTGGAGGGGGGCTGGATTCTACTTATCTGGAGGGTGTGAGGCGCCAGGCGGGTGTGGGGATACTCACAAGTCCCCGGCTGAGCACCGCTGTGTTGGAGTTTCCCCGGTGAACGTGAGGGTCGCCTCCATGCGATTGCAAGTCACTGGGGGGAAGGTTCTGACTGCTGTGTATGCTTATCCACCAAACAGCAGTTCAAAGTATCCGGCCTTCTTAGAGTCCTTGGAGGGCATCCTGGAAAGGGTTCCATCTGGGGACTCCATAGTTCTACTGGGGGACTTCAACGCGCACGTGGGCAACGATGGAGAAACCTGGAGGGGAGTGATTGGGAGGAACGGCCTACCCGATCAGAACCAGTGTGGTGCTTTGTTGTTGGACTTCTGTGCATGTCATGGACTGGCCATAACAAACACCATGTTCGAACATAAGGTGGCTCATAAGTGTACCTGGTACTGGGCTACCTTAGGCCAAAGATCAATGATCGACTTTATTGTCGTATCAGCAGATCTGCGGCCGCATGTTTTGGACACTGGATAAAGAGAGGTGCAGAGCTGTCAACTGATCACCACCTGGTGGTGAGATGGATCAGATGGCGGGCAGTGGACACCAGCGGTGAAGGAAGCCGTCAGGCTGAAGAAGGAGGCCTTTTGGTATGGCCGGATGGACGGATACACCCGAGAAAGTAGCGAGGAGGTCCGCCAGGCGGTCTCATAGCGTTAGCGTTAGCGATAGCTTAGTTCAGGGCACCCTGTCGGCAGCCCCACTTGCGAAGGCAGGCAATCCTCCTCGTAAGTCGGGTTTTGGGGGGAGGTCGCTAGTCATAGGCGACTCTATTACACGGAAAGTTAGATTACACGCAGCCGACGTGGTTTGCATACCAGGGGCCAGGGCTCCCGACATAGAGGCTAATCTTAGGTTGCTGGCATGCGGTAAGAACACACAGCAAGCTAGATTAGACGCACCCACCACTGAATGTAATTCATGTCGGCACCAACGATGTTAGGATGAGGCAATCCGAAGTCACAAAAAGCAACATAGTTAGGCTATGTGACTTCGCAAGAAAGATGTGTCGGCATCGATTAATTCTCTCTGGCCCTTTACCTGCCAGGGGTAATGATGAGCATTACAGTAGATTAACGTCCCTAAATCGTTGGCTGGCGCGCTATAGTCTAGAGCGGGGCTTAGGTTTTGTGGATAATTGGCCCTCCATGTGGGACCGCCCTGGCGTGCTGATGAGAGAAGGCCTTCACCCCACTGGGTTAGGCGCCTCAATTTTGTCGGCAAACATAGATAGTTGCTTTAGCCAGGCGTGACTCATCCACCGACAGCACGCTGGGTTGCTGGTGATTAGCGAGCCCGCTAGCAACACCATAGTCCGTGTTGTAGAGTCTAGAATACTGGGTTATAGTGGGTTAACTAAGCTAGTTAGCCTGGGTGATGTAGCATGTAACGCGGACACTGAGGCGCCTCCTAGCCCAGGCCACGGCAGCAACTGTCAACTGGAGGCTTACTGTCTACCTACTGCTATTAGCGTTGTGTCGCTGCCCCGCATTGTCCCGAGGCGTAAAGCCCGCATGCGATGGCGACCAAAACTTAGTGAGAATTTAATTGTTAT
>OMOU01064979.1:0-11870 GCA_900312585.1 Malacocephalus occidentalis | reverse complement strand
AAGACATTTAAAAAAATGTTAAAATGTGATATTTTGACCTACCTATTAGAACCAGCAGTATTACCATGGATTTCTCCACAGCCATCCTGTGTTCAGTCATCTATAATGCATGAAATTAATGAAATTAATCAGTTGATTGGATATTTTACATGCAAATATTGCTGAACAACTCAAAAATATATTTGCAAGCATTTCACTGTTTTGTTGTTAAATGTGAAATATTTCAACAAACTCATTTTTTGCTTCTTAAATATCGGTATATCCAAGCTCAATTTTGCAATCTCAAAGTTATGCAAAGGTGACCAATGGCACTGGCCAAGCAATTTTGTGCAGTGGATATTTGTAATTGTTGGCTATTCAAACACTATGTTCACTTCTCATCCACACTCTATTTCCATATAACAGAGCACATTAATATGTACTTACCCAAAACAAGTCTGTTGCCTTTTAGTATCTTCTTATTTATCGGTCTACTTTTTACTCAATTGTACTCTGAGTTGCATGATGAATAGAAACACAATTAGCACTGAACGTAAACATTGTTTGGTTGTCTTTGTTAAGAGCCTTTCTGTCTGATGCATCAGGAACGCAGCTTTAGAAGTCAATTCCCTCGATTATCGCTCCACCCTTATACAAGACAGGTGTGTCTTGTATAAGGCACAGCAAAGCCTTTCTCATTCATTCCACTTTTGTTGCCTTATGACTAATGGGCTATCCTCATGCACACCAACAATGATGCCAGTATGCTATGGTTTGGACAGCAAGTGTAAGCAGTTTCAGTTTTTATTTAAGCACATTTTACTTGCACACGGGTTATCATAACTAGTCTTATATTACCCTGTGTATTATTCTCCTGTGTAATCTTTTGTACACTAAGTGTTTGGAACAAACCAATTGCTCAGCAATTTATCCACTATGTGTGAAGTTGATCAGCTGAACAGTGTTGTGGAATTTGTCCATAACGCACTAATTAGTGATATGAACTCAACCAATCCGGGAAAACACCATTATGAACCTTTATAATATAAGTATCATATGATTTGTCCTGCAGAATAGGAGAACAAGAGCACCTGCAAAGCATGTACAATTACTCTCAGTCGTTCTCTGCGAGCTACAGGACTAAATCGGTTGTTTGAACGCTAAAACTCTAAAAAACGAAGCTAACCCGACACAAATATTTGATGCATCTTCCTGCCATTTCAAACCGGGTAAAATATCAAACATGATTTGGTTATGTTAAGGACTTCAGAACTGTTTTTCTTCAATCCAGTTACATCATAAGTCATCCCACCCTCGTATTTTATATTGCAATTTAAACAACTCCACATTGGTTTTAGATACTCAAGATGCGACCACATTACCCAAATAGTAATGTTTCACAAGGTACCTTTTCCAACCAATGGAAAGAAAAAAAGGTGAATTCAAATCAAATCAAAATCATGACTTAATTTCTTGACTTCCTTTTCATCACATGCCAGGGTTTCTTCCTAGCTCAAAATGAGGCAGAGGTGGCAACTCTTTCTGACGTCGACGGGTCGGTCCGGTTTTACCGTTTACTTTACACTGCCAACTAATGTGTCATCTCTGTTGCTTTTGGAATATACGTGTTCAAGATAACAATGCATTGTATTGAGATAAAAAAGGAAAGGACTGTGTGACTGTTTCAAAGGTCGTTTAAAACCGCAAAATACTGCAAATTCACTATCTAATCACCTATCTAAACAATCTTTTAGTCGCTAAATAATATGTTCATTATTGTTGTTGTCATGGTGGTTACTTGATTGTAGGCTCTTTTTTTTAGTGGTTTCATGACGTTTGTGATGAATTATTATTCTTGGAGACTTTCCATACACAAAGCTGAGTGCATATTTGCTTCTCCATTACAAAAGAGCTATACACTTATGTGCGCTGTGACACATATAAGCCGTTTTCCTTGCCAAGAAAGTTGGTCAAATCCAGGTTTCTGTTATTGCTATCTCGCTGATTGTAACAGCATGGCTAATCCACTCGTTATTCATGTGTCACGGCGACACGATGACAATCTCATTTAGAATCAGCTTTGCAGTTTTTGATGATGATTACACTATAAAGAGAGCATGTAGACTATGTCTGAATGTTGCATGTCATTGACATGATTATTTGGGGTAGAATATATCAGGACCATAGACAACACCCATTCCCCCCCAATAAAAACACTGGGAGACGTCGTTGACGTTGACTATTGTCCAGTGCACCTGCTGTGTGCTTGACAAGGAGGAATAGCTGCTGGCCATGAAGTCACAAGCCGCTCTATCCGCCATAAAAGCTGGCAGAACCACCAGAAGCGGAGCACTAGAGAGGTGTGGTAAGCAGCCAGTGGCCCCGAAGAACCAGAGCAATACATCAGTATTGAAGAGAGATACTAGAGAAGTGTGTACTGTTGGATTTTTGCTACCTACCACGTCTCACCCATTTTCCCCTGTCGTCTACACAGGCTCCATTTGAAGAAGTATACCTTAGTCCGGGAAGAACTTAAGTTGGATTTGTCGCTCTACTTTAAATAAAACCTGTTATCTTGTAATGTTACTTTGTCTGTTGTCTGTTTTCACCCTCGAGAATAGAGGTCGTAATTGTTTATTTCATATTAGCTTTTTCCTCATCCCCATGAATGATAACATAGGAACATAGGAAGAAAGAAAAAATAGTTTCGCCATTTTCTGACTGTGATAATTCACAAATTACACAATTTTAGGAATAGAATAGTAATAATAATCGTAATATATTTGTAATAATTTAGTAATTAGTTCCTGTGTCTTCCACCAAACTCAGCATGGGAGTAACCTCCCCTGTATCAGCCCTTACATACACAAGAAGATGTTCACACACAAAAATCATTTGTAGTTCCAACTTCTCATTCTATGAGTTGATTAGCAATTATGGCTATAATGGTTTTATTGCACCCATGTTTTTCTAGCACAGGTGCTCACAATCCAATCAGTGTCTAGCATACTCATGTCAAGATACACACACACACACATAGACTATACAATAGAATGTACAGTATGTAGGCTACACCAGGTTTGGTGGTCGATGCATTAATACAGTACTCTCGCAGGATCCTTCATGACGGGTCCCACTTCCTCAGTTTGGTGACGGGGCATTTCTCTGAACTCACGAAGAGTCCCCAGCACTGGTTGACCTTGGACTTCTGTGGACGAGCGGTAGTGGATTTTCCTACCGGTAGTGCTAAAAAAAAACATAGCCCGATTGATTAAAGAAAATAACTTTTTATTACCTGGGCTTCCAGAAAAAACAGTGTTAAGATTAGTCGCTAACGAGGCTAAAAGGCATATGTACCAACACATGAATAAAACACATGCATGATAAACTGCATATTCTTTGATTCCAGAACATTCCTTACTCACTCCACCCTGGTTACAGGGTGGAGCAGTTGATGTGTCATGTGGGTGTGCGAGCTCCCCAGAATAGAAATGGAAATGTTTCAAAGTTTTTGCCAAAAGAGATGCATTGCGGATGACGCACGTTGCAAATTATACAAACTAATTGGCGTCTAATTGGCCAGCATATTGCCCTCCAGATCTCTTGCTCTGTGGAAGCTACATGGTTTCATCCATAGCAGCAGCATCCACTGAGAATACTAGGAATGCTAGCCATTTTGTAGAACAACTGCAGTTGACCAAAGTGCCGTACAGTGCAAAATTGCCAAGACAGTGGGGATACAATGAAATGTACTATCAAATATAGAAAGAATACAGTACACAAATCAATGACAGGGCAACAACAGCATGCACGCGCGCGCACACACACACACACACACACACACACACACACACACACACACACACACACTTTAGTCAATTGTCAATATTCAGCCAGCAACGTCGCTTGCCTGGCTCCAGGGTTCAGTCCCAGTGAACCTAAACAAATCCCAGGCTGAAATGGGTGTGCTTGCTGATGAGTTTTACTTGAGTGATTCTGGACATGCTGCTCCTTCACACGTGTGTGTTCATCCTGCGGTTCCTCTTTACATTTGGAGAGGTTCTAGTCACAACTAACTGAAGAGGCCCTTGAATCACACTCTGGCAGTCTTTGTAAGATTTATCCCAATCAATACAATTTGACCAATCAGAGTCAATCAGTTTTGGTTTGTGTCATCATTCCATCATCTCAGAGCCAAAGCTGCTATATCATTTTCAGTTTAGCCCACCTTCTCTACCATTTCAGTTCAGCCCACCTTCTTTATAATTTTCACTTCATTCTATGAGTTTGGGGTGTGAAAGGTGGAATTGTGGAAACTAGGAATAAAAAGTACCAACCCAATCAAATAAATGTTTTTCAACAAAGATTGCAATGCGTTGCCACTGATCTCCCTGCATGTTTGCTTCTATGTCTCTTTCTTGTGCAAGTCATCAGGAATTAACAGTCTGCTCATGACAATTAAAGTTATTCATATAGCTATGCATATTTTCTAAATACTTTTATTAGGTTCATATTGATAGCTATAGAGAGAAGCATTGTTATTTGGGTACACCAAAATCATTAGGAGTGGTAGTCCTCGAACCCCCTCTAAGATGCTGTATGTTTCAACACCCTTGGGAGGGGAAAACATGAAAATACTAAACATTATGAATATGCATGCTATTGGGTGTAAACATAAATGGGTGGTGTAAATATAATAGATATAAATATAATAGATAAGACATTGTCTTCAGTGCATTTTTGCCTGTGTGCATTTGTGAAAATAAAAGCATTTGTGAAAGCATCTGCCTTTAAAAAAATGCCAAAGATGCAATCTTCTTTTTGAAAGCCTGTATTCCCCGCTTGCACCAACACACTCAATGTCTTTAAACTGCTAAAATATAAACAATAGAACAATTAAACCAATTACCACACCCAACATTACAGTTTCCAGTATATTGCCTCCAACCTCGACAAACTGGTTGAGCCGGATCACTGAAACATGAGCTGAAATGTTATGTTAGATGCAGAGTTTCCACCAGAAATGTGCCAATAGTCTTCTAATTGTCTTTGTATATTGGAGGAAAAAAATAAAATTTCGTACAAAAAAATTACGTACAATTTAGGCGTCCCACTGCAAAACACAATGAGAAGTTACTGAGGTAGCAAGATGATTGACATTGTTTCTAATTCTTGAATGACAGGTGATTTAAGGCTTAAGGTAACAGCTGTGGTGCCAAGATTATTCAAACCTCAGTTATGAAGTTAAGAAGCATCTTAAAACACAAACAGTCTGAAGGTGTCCGGAATTACCTCTGGAGAATCACCTTCACTTCAATTCTAGTTGAGCCTCCGTGCATTGATTTATGATGAATCGGGGTACAGGTTTTAACCATGATTGAGGCAGAAAATCACAACGTCCTTACTGTTGCTGGTTTAGAACTTGTCGTGAAAGAGTGTGGCATGCAATGATATTTGTAGCCAGAGAAACGATGAGCAAAAGAGAGATTAGTGTAGCACACATGCAAACTGGAAATCATTTAAACTGAAAGAAGGCCTATATTCACCTACACATAGCAACTTTTTCTGGCTAAAACACACTTCCAAGAAAACCTCTGCACGCCTATGCTTTGTTTACTGTTTCTATGACAATGACTCACGTTACCCCCATAGATCCTAGCTTAACATCGATACATCCATGAGAAAGATATTTTCAACTCGAGCACTCGGAGCGTCTGAACAAGAAAAGGACACTGGCCGCCGCATGTTTCCTCCAGGCGGCTGCATGCTACCGCTTGCAGACTCTTCTCATTGGGAACCTATTGAAAAAAGACACTTGTGCTTAGAAAACGATGCTATGTGGACACTGGGCCTAAGGCTCTTTACTTACTATGTAATGCAATTTACATTGTATCGCAAGTGTATCTTTATACTTATCTAAACACATTTCTGATATATTTTGTGTTTGTTTTACACAATTTAAAGTTTTGGTTGAATGGTTTAAGCACATCACTCAGACAACACACCTACTTGGTTCATTTTAATGTAATGCAAGTGTAATTCAATTGTCACTAAACTGACAGGCCCTATGGACTTTTTTTGGCACATTTACAGGAAATCGTTTCAGGGTTACAGTTCTGTTATCTTATCTGTACATAGCATGTGTACATTCTCTTTTTCTCTTTCTCTCTATAGTTACATTTATTTCTTCCTTTTGAATATGAAATGGACAGTATTATTTTACTGATCTCACTGTGTACTCGGGGGTGAATAATTCATCATTTGAAAATTGCATCTGAAAAGCAATTTGGCCATGTGCAATATCCAAATCGCAGGAGTTCCTTGGTCAGGATAAATTGTGTGAATATACTGTAATAAAAACAAACAAACAGAAAGCACCAATAAAACAGCTGTTGCTGTGCTGCCGAGATGCCCTTTTCTCTAGAAATGTCACTTCATGGTTTTAAAGAAAATCAGAATGCACAAATGACCAACAAAATACTACATCCCTGTGTACCGACCAATAAACAGAATAAAACGGAACCTGAGCTCATGTGTCTCAGAGAACACTCAGAGACACTCACTTAACCTGTTTCGAGGTATTCACATGAACACATGTCTTGTAATGACAGAAGTGGCCCTTGGTTTGTCCTTTGTAGTAACATTTGTCATTCAACCTTGGCATTCCTAACACACCCAGCCTATCCTGCGAATATCACAGAAGGGCCATTCAAACGGTTTGACACATTTTAATCCGATTTATTTATTTATTACATAAATTATAATATTAGACCATTCAAGGGGATCTGCGATAAAAACATATTTTGCTAGGCAGAGATTTCTAATGAATATCTAATCCTGATTGGCTGATAACCAAACTGTTAGCTAAAATTGGCTTGCCCCTCCACAGCAATCTTATTTCCTGCCAAATAGTGGGTTGTATCAGGCAAGGTATGTAGCATATCATAGAGCTTCGGATTGGATGCCAAGGTACTAATGTTCCTCCCAATATGATTAGAGTTAGTCATAATGATTAGAGATGTTGTGGGACAATCAAGAGAATAAAATATTTTGCCAACAAACTAATACATAATAGGTCCTGGGATCGATTCCCGCCTGGGACATGGTTGGTTCTCCCCATGTCTTCAGTGCTGGGATTTCGTGAACAGCCCTTTCTGTGTGGAGTTTCCATGTTCTCCCCGTGCTCCCTGGGGTTCCTCCATATATATACCCTGTATATATAACCCCTCGTGGAAGAAGACCGTTGCCTGACCAGTGGCGGTTGGATCGAGGTGGTCCCCGGGCGCTGCACTAGCTGCCCACCGCTCCTGGCCTGACCGTGGGCGACACCTATGGGGGCGCGTGTGTGTGTGTGTGTGTGGACTGGGAGGGCCGCCGTGCACGGGTGTACATGCACGGTGTGACCGCGACAATAAAGACGGGGTTGTCCGTCCACTAATTATTATTATTATGAATATTACGTTTAGTGATAAGGAGGGAGCAACCAATGTTATGTTACCAGTGTGGCATCGCCATGCAATACAGTAGGCCTACTACATGTACCATGGTTTATATAAATTACTGTTAATGGTTCAATAACCTTTGACTTCAAAATTAGAGGTTCAATGCTCTAATTAGTAACAGGAGTTGAGACAGAAATATTGTAAAGTTCAGGCCCACCATCTTACTTGCGCACACACTGCCTTGCCACTAGATGGCAGCATTGTTTATTTTAATATGTACACTTTTTTACCTCAATCCTCATCATTTGATTCAATAGACAGTTTGCTGTGTCGCACCATGTTCTCATAAAGAGATGTGTCTATGTGTGACGCAACCACTAGGGGTGCAATTCACTGTTCATTCAAACTGTGTCGAGTGAAATCATAGTTATCTTCATGTACCACGTTGTTCGTTCACTTATTTAGCCAGTGATGCTTTCATACAGTTTACATGGAAGACAAAGCGATTGCAATTTGCAATACAAATTCAGCCAGAGTTCAAAGTTTGGACGTAACAAGTCAAATGAAAGGTGATCATTGCAACTAAAATGTATTGAAGGAATACAAAGCACAAACGGCCAAGGATTTCGGTTCTATACAAAATCTCTCTCTATTTTTGTATTGACTCATGCACTTCAGTGCAAATACCTAGGGCTGTCAAATTAACATTCGATATTCTAATATTCTTCAGATAGGAAAAAAATAGCCGCGCTACAACTTCCAGTACTACTTAAAACCTTGGTGCACATCGCCACCCGTTATATCAAACAAGATTCGAGAACATGAATTGTCACATACACATACAGGATGTGCAGTTAAATGAAGTGGCGATGCCCAGCTGTGCAAACGAGCAATACAACACAAATGACATGGAACAAAACCAAAATCTTCTGACGTGTTGTCCTTTAAAACATACAACGCTATAGCTTGTCTGGTGTGCGGTTATTTTATATATATTGTACAATCATTAAGTATGTTTTTGAAGTTTTTTGATGGGCATTACATTGCATCAACGTATTTGTTGTGTGGGCAATAGTGATTACAATTAGCTTCCGTTGGGTCAAAGCAGTGGAATATTGAATCATCCGCCATCACTAAGGTTTACTACTGCTGCCAGCTGCTCATCATGTCATGTAGCCTCAGTGCTGGAACTGCTCTGAAAAGGTCATATCACATCCATCTGCAAATAATGCTGCTAATAATCACAATAACCCAAAGATTGTGTTGTTTACAGAGTAGTGTCGAATAGCCCATGCATAGCTGAAGATGAATATCCTAATTTTATAACATTTAGCTCCATTCACCCCCATGTATTTTACTGTCTAGCACTCCACCCCTGGTGCTCAAGCATGGTACTGCAATCATTTTGCTCATATTAGTTATGTCACCTGAACTTTTAGCAAACATAATTGAAGGTGAATGTGTAAAAAACTGACATTTTCCCTATTGTGTTTGTGTGTTTGTACAATTAGCAATTTTCACTCAAGCTGTCTTCCTCTTCTTCCAAAGCAATATCTTCCTTCAAATGTATGTTTTAAGTGAATGTTTGGATTACAGCTGTTACAACAGTCAGCCAATATGCTACTGCAATGCAATACTAAACGTTTGATAATAGCTCCCCATAAAAGTTATTTAGTTAAGTCATTGATAATTAAACCTGTTTTCTATGACGCATGATTGAGCAAACATGATTTTTTTATTTTGTATAAACATTTTGTATACAAGGAAAGTGAATGATATCTTTGCTTGAGTAGAATATTGTACTGTTGATTAAATAGCATTCATTTAGATTAGATTAGATTAGATTAGATTCAACTTTATTGTCATTGCACAGAGTACATGTACTAGTACAATGAAATGCAGTATATAATTTAGTATATATATTTGTCATATATTTGTCATATATTTTTCTTGGTTAATATTGTTCCTTCTTGATATGTCTTGTTTTGGGTTTGTCTTCCCAAGTTTCTATTGGGATTAGCTTGACACGAGTAGCCATGGGAGAAGTGCCATCAAAGATGTAATGAAGGCACAGCTTTTATTTATTCCACTTGACCCGCTTGCAGCCGTCTGCGTCTCTGTACGAAAGAGTAAAACACATGTTACTTATAAAAATATAAGTTCATGTTAGAATATTGTGAAGAACCAGAGATAAGATTGGAGTTTCTATCTAGCAGTGCTACAGCTATATCAAGGGTTTGTGTGTGTAAATCAATCACTCAATCATCCATCCTTCCATTCCATCATCCATCCATTCACCTATCCCATGACACCAGTGCTTCTGGCTTTCAAACGGTCCCAACCCTATCTATCGTGCCAGTCAATGCTGCCAAGTCAGCATTCATCACATCTGTGTGGTGATGTCCAAAATGACCATCGTTTGACACAGTACAACACTATCTCAGCAGTCGCATTCTTGTGCAGATACCCACAATATATATATATATTGGGTATGTACATATATGAATATAACCCTTCATGACAGTCACAGTGGATTTTACAGGCCATATATATTTATAACAACCCCTAACCCTGCTGCCTTGTATGTCTTGGGGGGTTTTAGTGATTTGGGTTTGTTATTTTGCTTAACACGGTAATAGCATGTAAACAAAAATGTTATGTCAATGTTTTTTGATAAGGCCTATTAACTTCCACTACAATTCTGAAGCGTTAAATTCAATAGAACTGGATTGGCCCTATCCAGATGTAGAAAGATTTCATTGTACTTTTATTATCAGGGTTTGCAAATTCACGATAAATGAATGATGAAATGATCTTCAGTGGGGAACAAATGAATTGAAAGGCCAAAACAATGGCACTGACACAATGCAAAGAGAGAGCTGTAGATTTCTGTCTACACAGAGACCAGCCACTGTTTCATTTCATGAATTCAAATTCTTATGGTGCATTTTATTAGCCTATATTATACATGTATACGGCTAATAGAAGCCTATATTCAAGCCTATATATCAACAAATGCACATTGTCGTCATATTGTGAAGTTACTTTGTGCCTAGAAGTGCCAGTCATTTGAACGTGCTGCACCTGGTCTCTACTCTGTCTGTGGAAAAACCCGAATCATTCATTTGGAGTGACTAGATAGGAAACATTTTTTATGAATAAAATCTTTGGCAGATGAGGCTCCAAGCAATACCTATGCCTTAATGTAAAACTGCCTGGGGTCCCTATTACGAGTGTCTGTGTAAAAGGGAAACCATTTGTTTTGAGATAGCATGTCTTGCATCAGAAGTCACTGCTCGCCACATACAGGCACACACACACACACACACACACCTCAATTCCAGATCATATTTAACATATGTGTTGCCATATCTTACCTATACCATTGACTAAAATAGAACTGGTGTCAATGCTGAAAGTCGTGTTTCCTGCGGCATTGAGCAGAACATTGGCAATCTGTTCAATAGGAGGAGCCTCCGTGAACATGGTTTCAATGGTGTTGACGATTGATCCATTGCTGGAGAAAGAAATAGTGTTGAATAATTGTAACTTTTACATTGCAACTGTGTGGGAAAATATCAATGCTTGTTATATTTAGTTTTATATTTTGTAAAACACAGTTTTGTTTTTCTTGTTTACTTGTAAATCACATTTCCTTATATAATTTGATAGCATGCTATCAAATTTGCTTTTCATGAACAGTTGCTGAGCAATGTGAACAGTTACTCGGCTTGATACCGTACCTGAATGCTACTACTTGCAAGCTATTGAAGGTATTGAATGCCCTTTGGTAGAAAGGTTGGAGCTGCAAGGAAGAAAATATAGTTAGTTTAAAATATCTTGTTAATTACAAGTTCAAATCAAGGACCTTTGGTCGCTATAGAAAAATCGAATGTATTATTATTACCATGAATTCAGCTATATACATGTAGTATAGTATTTTGGGATCATTGGTCTATAGTCTCCCCAGAGATGGGAGATTATTCTTGTTTTGTATATTTGACAATGGTGTAAAAACCAAAGATTATTGTAGATGACAAATAATTAAAGCACTGTTTGTATAATTCACCTTTGACATCTCTTTAAATTCAGTGTTTCAGCAACAGAGCATAGTTTTGCCGAGTAGCAACAGACAGCAGGAGGGAAGGCTACCCCACACTAATTATCGAGGGCAAAACGTTTAAGGAGCACACTGGATCCCAATTTCACTATAGCCGCCCACTTAAATGTTGTACTTACCTCAGACTTTATTCTTGCGGCTCGAACTTGGAAGGCTTGTGATGAGGGATTCAAAAGGGCTGCTGTAAAGGTCTCCCCCACAGAGCGGAATACCACACGAACATTAACCAGGGTCACCTCCGTCGTAGTGGGGGTTGGAGTTGACGCTGCTTGTGTCGCTGCTTGTGTCGCTGCTTGTGTCGCTGCTTGTGTCGCTGCTTGTGTCGTCGG
>OMOU01064974.1:0-16357 GCA_900312585.1 Malacocephalus occidentalis | reverse complement strand
GTGCTATATTGACATACAGCACAGATGAAATTACATGCCTCTCAGGCCCAGGTGAAATAGTGAATGAATAGGCAAACTAAAACAGTAAAGACAAACTAAAACAAAAGACAAACTAAAACAGTAAAGACAAACTAAAACAGTAAAGACAAACTAAAACAAAAGACAAACTAAAACAAAAGACAGTCTAAGCCAATGACAGTCTAAACCAAATGACAGTCTAAACCAAATGACAGTCTAAACCAAATGACAGTCTAAAACCAAGTGACAGTCTAAAACCAAATGAACAGTCTAACCAAATGAACAGTCTAACCAGATGAACAATCTGAACAATATGAACATCTGAACAATATAAATAACTGAACAATATAAACAATATAAACAATCAACAATATAAACAAGTAAACAATTAAACAATTGAACAATATGAACAGTACGAACAGATATACAATATGAAAAGGGCTAATCAGGTTTTTGGTTGGTTCTTGGGTATGTAGAAAGCTTTTTCTTTAAAGCAATATCTCCTGGTAGGTAATTTAAGTTTTTATAAGATACAAACCTGCTCCTCCCCAATGCTATAATAATAATTGAAGGCCTACATTTTGTATACCCTTGTAAAGTGTCCTTGGGTTTCTTGAAAGGTGCGGTATAAATGTAAGTTATTGTTATTGTGCAAAAGTAAATAGATGTATTACATTAGTTATTAAGTAAGCCTATATCTGTTCTACATTTATTTGTCACTATTTTACAATAGGCCTACAGGGAGAATCTTTTTTAAAAAGATCGAAAGAAAAGATACAATTCTGGGAGCATAATAAGTTGTTGAATGACTTATCTGCGTCACTTACTGGGGGCGTGTACTTGACTGTTGGGTATATAACAATGACCCCCACCACCACCAGCAGCAGCAGCACCAAACAGAAGCACTGCACACGACCGCAGCCGCCACTCATCTTTACCATGGAGTCTGAGGAGTACAATCGCAGAGGTAGAAAATGTATTTGACATTTGTATCGGCCTTCTGTACCGTTGACCTTGACTACAAACAAACACGTTTTAAAGTTGTGAAATAAATGACCAGGTTTGCATTGTAGTTATATCGTGTCTTTTTGGTTTTTTTCAAATAGCGAAAGAGATGGTGGACTACATCACCGAGTACCTGAGCTCCATCAAAGACAGAAAGGTGATCCCAGAGGTGAAGCCGGGTTACATGAGGGAGCTGCTTCCAGATGGCGCACCCTATGATCCGGAGAGCTGGGACGCTATCTTCAAGGACATTGAGCGTGTCATCATGCCGGGGGTATTCACGAGCACACTTCAGTCAACCCCCACTGCCAATTCATTGAGCTGCTCACAGTTGATGTGAATTCATGTTTTGTTTTATTTTTTAAGCGCTAGAGAACTTTTAATTTTCCTTTACTTTCTTTGCTATTTCTCAGGTGGTTCATTGGCAGAGTCCTCATATGCATGCCTACTACCCCAGTCTCACCTCCTGGCCCTCGATGCTGGGGGATATGCTCGCTGACGCCATCAACTGTATAGGGTTCACATGGGTATGCAGCGCAACTTTTATTTATGTCAATTCTTTTATTTTGTTTTTTTCATATAGGCTATAGCATTTCTGTTGGTCTCTATTTCTCAAGTATTCATTTTTGCCATGAAATATGTTAGCCATGAAATAAATGTATAAGTAATAACAACAAATATATTAGCATATATAATTTTGGAGGTCATTTTGTATGTATTCCAATTTGGGTGATGATCATCAGGAATCTCAAGAATGTGAGATGCGATTACTTATCTGATGTGTGTGTGTGTGTGTGGTTGTTGTATATTGGGTCTGGACAGGCCTCAAGTCCTGCATGCACAGAGCTGGAAATGAATGTGATGGATTGGCTCTGCAAAGCCCTTGGCCTTCCCTCCTTTTTCCTCCACTATCACCCCGACAGTGTTGGAGGGGGCATCATACAGGTAGGACGCACGTACACACCACATACTAAACTGTAAAGGACAGCATCACGAGGCATTAATCATCACATGAAGAAATATTACAGTGTGACAAATAGCTGCTAAGTTGTCTTCATTGGCCTTAGTCGCCATCTTGGTTCTGAACACTAACTGTCAGCGTTTTAGAGCCAAGATGGCCGCTATAAGTGAACAAGTGAACACTAAAGCTTTGGTGGCTCCCGTTGTCGTGTGCTCAGAGCACGGTGAGTGAGAGCACCTTGGTGGCTCTGCTTGCAGCCAGGAAAGACGTCCTCCTAAAACTCCAGGCTGAACTGGATCAGCCTGTGGATGACTCAGTGCTCAACTCAAGACTCGTGGCATATGCCTCCGACCAGGCCAGTACTACGAACTAACTAACTAACTAACTGTATTACGTACGATAGTACTAACTGATCTCTTTCTGAACATGAACGACTATATGACATGACACTGTGTCTCCGCAGGCCCACTCGTCAGTGGAGAAAGCAGGACTCATCTCTCTGGTGAAGATCAGATTTTTGCCAACTGATGAGGAGTTTTCTCTGAGAGGAGATGCGCTCAAGGAAGCCATTGAAGAAGATCGGAGGATGGGATTAGTCCCCTTTCTGGTAAGTACGTCTGTCTGGGAGGCATGTTGGATCCCAAGTTAACAAATTGGCATCGTTATTTATTTTCTGTTGAACAGTTATGTGCCACATTGGGAACTACTGGAGTTTGTGCCTTTGACAACCTTGATGAGTTGGGGCCAATGTGTAAGTTCTCATTTTTGATATGCTTTTATCCATGCACCTTTGTATTTCCTCTTGTATGTTACACAATTATCCATAAGAAAAGAAAATTAAACATCCCCATACAAACACAAATAAGCCTACAACAAAAATGTAATGCACAGATCAACAATAAATACATGAATCACTCGTGTGAGCATATTTTACATATAAACATTTTTTTAGGTATGCAAAATGCAATGCTAACAACATACATGTATCTCTATGTTGTTGTGTATCCATGTGTTGTGCGCGTCAGGCGCTGAGGAGGGCCTGTGGCTGCACGTTGATGCTGCGTATGCCGGCACGGCCTACTTCTGTCCTGAGCTACGCTGGTCCCTGAAGGGCATTGAATTTGCAAACTCATTTGTTTTCAACCCGTCCAAGTGGATGATGGTTCACTTCGACTGCACAGCTTTCTGGCGAGTAAAGAAACATCAGCATTTAGAGACTCAAGACGCACCTGTTCAGAGTTCACCTGGACTCTGCATAACCCCCCCCTGGCCTTCCGTCTCCTAAACCTGATGTATCACTAACTTGCGTGTTTGCATGTCTTGGCATTATTAATAGTACTCAGAATTGCTTAGCATATTGTATGTTCTTAGATGTTGGTAATGCACTCTCCAGAATGGCACTTCCCAGCTAATATGTAGGCAACCTAGTTATTATGAAACTCATTCTCTTAACCTTGCAATTATGAATGCTTGAAACCTTCTCCATTCTTATCTTTATGTCGCTGTCTCCTTCAACAAAAGTACTCTTTATAACTACCAGTTGGGATAAAAGCATCTGCCAAATGCCCTAAATGTAAATGTACATTTCTCCAAGTCTTTACATTAAAAGGATTGCTTATTGTCCATGTCCTGATTTGGTATAGGGTGAAGGACAAGTACAAGCTCCAGCAGACCTTCAGTGTTGATCCAGTCTACCTCAGGCATGAAAACTCCCAGGCAGCCACCGACTTCATGGTGTGATCCCGAAGTCTACCCGTCCTTTTCAGAAATGTTCAGCCATTTTGTTTTTGTTATTGTCGAATGTTTCTGACTGTTTTGGGTACAGCACTGGCAGATTCCACTCAGCAGGCGGTTCCGTTCTCTCAAGCTTTGGTTCGTCATGCGTTCCTTCGGCCTGAAGAACCTTCAAGCTCATGTCAGACATGTAAGTATGTTATGCATTTAAGCTAGGAGAAAACCATGGCAAAGAGGAAATGCTGTTTTTTATGTACAAAATGAATGCAGAAAGTAAACAAATAGCAATAATGTTTTAAGGCTTCAGAATCTATACATTCCTCTGGATTCAGGGTATTGAGATGGCGAAGCTGCTGGAATGTCAAATAAAGAAGGATCCTAACTTTGAAATGCCTGCCAAGAGGCACCTTGGCCTGGTCGTCTTCTCTCTGACGGTATTTAAAACTCTGTTCTGTTAAACTCTGTTCAAATGCCTACATATAGGCATGCTATTTCAGCTACCTTTTACTTATAACATATTTTCCATTGGCATTCATTGCAAGAATACAGGAAACCAGATGTGATACAATTTGGACTGTTTTCAGGAAGGAAATGCGCTGACTCAGGAGCTGCTACGGAGACTCACAGCCTCTTGCACCATGTACCTCATCCCTGCCGATATCCACAGCAAGCGCATCATTCGATTCACGGTGACCTCCCAGTTCACCACAGCAGACGACATCCTCAAGGACTGGGCCAACATCTCCAAAGCAGCTTCTGTTCTCTTAGCGGAGGTGAATCCTCCTCCCGGCGGTGCAGAGGACACAGAAGCTGCGGAGGATGAGACAGTGAGTGTTCTTTCCAGGGCCAACAGTGCGGAGATCACGGAGACCGGGTCTGAGAAGACAGAGGGTCCGGCTGCACGGCTTGACAAAGTCCAGGTTGAGTTGTGGATAGACAAGACGTGGAGCAGACCCAGGAGACGCATGCGGTCTCTCAGCTGCAGCAGTGAGCCTCTGCGTTGCATGCACATCGGGCCTCGGTGTAGGTATGACTTTGAACCAAAGCCCGGTCTGACAGACCCAGTGGTTGTTCCCCCTATGATGGATGCCAGGCCGAGGCCCCTGCCTCCATCTGCAGGTGCAGATCAGCTGTGTAAAATTCCAGAGGTGCCCCAACAAGATCTTCTGGAGAAACAGGTCCTCAAAAAGCTGACCAAGTTCTACAGTGTGCCCAGTTTCTGTTATCCGTGGGTGCCATGCAGCAGGTACCAGCTGTGTTGTCCACCAAGTGTTCAAGTAAACCCAAAGCTCTTGTCCTCTACCTGCAAGGGGCCGGGCTGCATGTGTTCCCGCTCAGTGACGAATGCAGCATCCTCCACCGCACCCCCGGATGCTACCACCATACAGGACATGCTGTAGTGACACGTGACTTACTTCTGTACCTCAAAAACGCATATGCTTTATTCAATCGGATTGTCACTTAGTTACGGTAATGCATGTTTCAGATGAAAACTAACTACACAACTATTCTGACTTAAGTAATACAGGCAATAAGGTTTCATATTCATATATATCACATACTGCTTTACAAATTGAAACTCATCCAATGTTGATTGCTTTGCTGTGCAATTTGTTAATATGAATATTTGTTAAGGCTTATTCTCAAACTCTAAAACAGAAACAGTTCAACAAAGAGAACGTAAAACAAATGACTCCATTGTATGTTTTGCAGCAACTATTCAGCTGTTTATTCAGTGGAACAGGGATCTGGTGTCAAGTTTGGTTTATCTGGATGCTTCTTGAACATTTTTCTATTTCATTTTATTTGACGATACACATAAACAACATCTATAAAAAAAGAAATACATTCCAAAGGTAAAGCGATAATGGGAAAAGATTCAAGCCAGCAAGTAAACTGTAAAAATAGATAAGAAACACTTACCGCACACTTGAAAGTCCCCATGAGAGTCCTCTCTTATCGCACATATGTGGGCTTTATAGACATTCAACATGGGTGGTAACGGGGAGGTTATTGTGCATAAGTGTGTCTACAATTGACAATGGCATCTAACCGGACCATGAATTAATCCCATCAAACAAACAAACACCGTCTTCGTGTACTGGACTGAGCATGTGACTCGTCTTTTTCACACGTCCTCCCATTTGCAGGCTATTGAATTCATCTGGAATGCGCTTCCTTTGAGTGGACACTCTCCATCTCAGTTCTTCTGATTTCCTCTTAAATTGAAAGATAACCACTGAGCCTTGATATTCTGCATCGCCTGCATCTCTCTTATACAAGCCCGACTGTGCTTCCATGCCCTCTCTTCCGATTAAGACACAGTAGCAGGTGCTTAAACTTAAAGGTCCAACCAACCATTTCTTCAGATGGATCCAAGAGGAGAAGTGTTTGATCCTCGGGTTACTGCATGCATCTCTTCTTTAGCCTGGATATCATTCACCATCAAACTCATTGTGACATCAGGGTCATCTGGGGAGATGATTCCAGAGCCATCTGTGGCATCTGCGTACAGGCCACTCTTCTTCATGCCCGATAAGAAACGGAGGTCCAGAAACCCACGTGTTTTCAGAAGTGATTCCACGTTGACTCCCCTGGAATGCCGGATTGCTTGCTATAACATGATTCCTAGTAAGGGCTAATAGATCTAAGTAACCGTGGAGAGATCCCTCTTCTGGTTAAGGGTCTGTCGTTGGTCATGATCTTAAACTTAAAGGTCTGACTAATCTGACTGAACATACGCCTCACGCACACACACACACACACACAGGAAGTGTGTAATTGTCCCAGTCCAGATCCTTAACGTCTTTCACTCTCTCTTTCGGAGGTATAGCAGACAGCATGGTTATGCCTATTGCCTATTGCACTGACATAAGCCAATCATCACATAGAAATTGTGCAGTACTTAATTTGATTATGCAAAGTTCAAAGTTCACAACTGCAAAGTTCACAACTTTGGGCACAAGGGTGTATCTCAGACTTCCTGTTGTAGGGTGTCTGACAACAACTAAACCATATTGCACAATAGTGATGGGTAAAACAGCTAATTTCAGTGACTCAAATCACTCGAATCAGTTCATTAAAAAGATTGGTTCAAAAGATTTGTTCAGTGCCTGGTGGAGCTCCGACTGCGTACTGCGTAGTCCGACACACTCAGTGAACTGTGTGTCGCTGTTGCTTTGACAAACGCGCCAAACTCCGTTTACAAATCTTGATGTTTTTAATAAGTTTCCTCATTGAATATCAATATTGGAGATGGATCGTTGGAGATGAACGCTGGTTTTAAACGACTTTTAAGTCTTAACTTGCTGCACCTGAAATCTGTAATGTGCATTTTCCCTGTCAAATAAATAAATAAGGTAGGCCTCTCCCCTGCGTACCAGAACGCAGTTGGACGAATCACGTCAGAAGAACTGGTACACAGGCGAATCACGTTCACTCGCCGTAGTCCCTCCCCCACCCTGCACGCTCGCTGCTGATCAGATCTGTTCGAGAGCTCAACTGAACTGAGAAATGAATGAACCTTTTCATTAAGTGATTCAGTTCAGTTCGTTCACCCAACAGATTCGGTCTTTTGAACGAATCGTTCACGAACGACACATTCCAGAGTTGCACAATCCAGAGTTGATGAGGTTTATTGTGCCCATGGTTCTGAATGGTTCTGGAAAAACAGACGGCGTGCAGTCCATCCATCTGTTTCAGGTGTCCCACCACCAGTGTGCTCCCACGTGCGAGCGAGAGAGAAATGTGCTACACCAGAGTAAGACCAATGACCCGTGCTGGTGCTGAGCAGAACCGCCCACTGCACGATCGAACCCGGGGTCGATAGATTCACAGGATGAGGAGACGTCAGTGGGAAAGGTAGTGTATAATCGACGTTCTCAAACTTAACAGCCATGTTCATTATTTACAACATACTTGCGGGTCTGGTAATTTTACCATTGTTTCTTTACATCAGGAACCCTTATTTTTTTATAGACCTTGCCTATTTATTTCGTATAATTCGAGCCACTTCACGGCTGCCCAAAGCAAAGTTGGGTCAGTCAATTTTGGGTTGTTTTCTGGAAAAAGTAGCCCTGCATCCGCACAAACCCTACATTGTTTTCGGAGACACGTCGTACACTTACCGCCAAGCCGATACAGAAAGTAACAAAATCGCCAGAGTCCTGTCAACCCACGTCCAGGTGAAAGAAGGGGACACCGTGGCTCTCTTCATGGACAACCACCCCCACTACGTGTGGATGTATCTCGCTCTGGCAAAGCTGGGGTGTTCCGCCGCTCTCCTCAACAGCAACATCAGGTCCAAGTCCCTGCTGCACTGCTTGTCCTGCTGTGACACCAAGGTCCTCGTTGCTGCGGCGGGTAAGCTGTTGTCTCCAACGCGCTCCAGTGCGCCTGGCGCACACATTTGTGTACAGCTTCTTGCATTTCTACCGATGAGGATCATTTCACTTACTTACACTGTTATTCATCATTGACGACACAGTTAATAGCTTAAATTATACAACATCACACCCGTAGCGTTCTGTGGAAATATAGGCTTACAGAGGTTGATGTTGACGTTTATTATAAACTCTTAGATACCCACACTATGATGAGCTGTGAAAAGAGGGTGCAGGGGACCCCAATAAAGACCATGTCAGGTGCATGCATTATTCAGCAGGGCTTGCAATTTTATATATAGTATTTACCAGCATTGATGAACAACAGTTCAACAGGGCTAATATAAGTATAAAAATGTATCTCTGATCAATGTTTGATATGAAATTAAATGAAAACTCATCGACCACTGTTAAAATCACACCCCTGTTCCATTCTGACAAAATGGTTTGAACCCATCTCCCTTCTCAGACTTACGGGGAGCAGTGGAGGAGGTGCTACCCTCCTTGCGCGAGCAGGGTGTGCGTGTGTTTATCCTGGGGGAGGACTGTGACTCTGGGGGGATAGAGGGTCTCGATGACAAGATCCGACAGGCCTCCGAGCAGCCTCTGTCCCCTCTGCTCCGGGCCAACGTCACTAGCTTGAGCCCTGCGGTGTTCATCTACACCTCAGGCACCACAGGTACCCCTTTATACCTATAGCAGCTCACCTGGTTCTCACGCATAGGCCCACCTGGCTGCTCTGATAGCTAGCTGATTTGCTGCCAGAATTATCTCAGGTGGGAGCCGTGTATTTGATATTGATATCATATTGATATCATATATCATATTTTATTTTTATTTTGTAGGACTCCCCAAAGCAGCCCTGATTAACCATGCGCGGTTAACGACCACAATGGTAATGTACAACTTATGTAATATCCAAGCCGATGATGTCCTGTATTTGTACCTGCCACTCTACCACGCTTCGGGCTTCCTGATTGGACTCAGTGGGGCCACAAATAAAGGTAGGTCGTTGTTTGGCCACATGAACTGCATTTGTAACGATTTGTCAGTGAATCCATTCTGAATCCATTTGATCAAGTAGGTTAGTTGTTGATCATGGAATAGCAACTAATCAACCCAGGAGATGTCATTAAGCAAAGCGTTAATGTTGTTAAGCAAACACTGGCAGTGTTTGCTTAACGATGCCAGTGAAAAAATACATATTTCCCCTTTGGTTTCCAGGGATGACTATTATTTTAAGACGCAAGTTTTCAGCTTCACAGTTTTGGAATGACTGTCGGAAATACAATGTGACCGTGATACAGTACATAGGGGAAATCATGCGTTACCTCTGCAACACACCCAAGGTAAGGCCCAACAGTTAAGACACATATAAAGATAACAAAATAACGGACACCGATGACATCCTTCCTCACCCTGTGTATCACCCTCTTCCCAGGCGGCCACGGACAGGGACCACAAGGTCAGGATAGCGATCGGTAATGGCATTAGAAAAGACACTTGGTCAGAGTTCCTGCAACGCTTTGGAGACATTTGTATCAATGAAGCTTACGGATCGACAGAGGGAAATATTGGTTTCATGAATTATACCGGAAAAGTGGGAGCTGTTGGCAAAGAAAACTTTTTTCATAAAGTAAGTGCAGATGACCTTGAATTGTTCAATGCTGTTTGAATTGTTCAAACTTTCATTCAATAGATGTTCAATAGATGTTTAGGACTGAAAATGAAAATGAATGCCCCATAGAGTACTTTAATGCGGCATTGATTTTACGTTTTCACACGTGTATGTTGTTCTATTATTATCTTCTAGAGGTTGATACCATATGCCCTCATAAAGTACGATACAGAGAAAGAGGAACCCATCAGAGACGACCGAGGATTATGCATTGAGGTCCCAAAGGGTGAGAGGAAAATGCACCGTGTTATCCACCACAAAAGAAACAAAAGGCAACAATTGTCATGCATGTGTCTGAATATTGATATTGTTTTCTACAGGACAAACTGGTTTGCTGGTTGGCAAAATTTCCACAAGAGCCCCATTTCAAGGTTATGTCAGAAACAAGCAACAAACAGAGAGGAAGAAGCTGAATAACGTGTTAGTGAAGGGAGATGTGTACTTTAACACGGGGGATCTCTTAAAGGTAGACCAGCAGGGTTTTATCTACTTCCAAGATCGAATTGGAGACACTTTTAGGTCAGTGCTGCATCAAAAGAAGCCTTTTGTTTAAAATAAAATGATAATAACTGACCACGACTAAGATTCTACAAAGATATTTTGTGGTCCTTAAATTACATGATCTTTTGCGCTGATGTCTGCACACCGCATACAGGTGGAAAGGTGAGAACGTTGCTACCAGCGAAGTGGCCGACCATCTACTCATGGTGGATTGTATCGAGGAGGCCAGCGTCTATGGGGTGGCGGTGCCTGGTAAGAGCTTCCTGAGAACTATTTCAGCATCAGAACATTACCATGGACCCTTGGAGTGATTTCGAAGAGCACTGTGTGTTTCAATATGGCATCTGATCTTGACTGATTAGGACACGAGGGGAGAGTTGGTATGGCAGCGATCACACTGAAAGAAGGCATGAACTTTGATAGCAGTGCTGTGCACCAGCACGTCAAATCCTACCTGCCGGCCTACGCAAGGCCCCAGTTCGTCCGCATCCAAGTAAGCCAAGCGAAACACTGCCGCACATGTGCACGGCATATGGAGCCAATACAAATATTCATATGAATCGATACAATACCATCAAATGAATGAGCTTTTCGCAAATAAGTGGAATCATTATTGTTATGTTACCAGGAAGCACTGGTGGTGACTGGAACCTTCAAGCAAATGAAGTCTGTGCTTGTAAATGAGGGCTTCGACCCTGTGCTCATCACAGATGCCCTGTATTACCTGGAGAGCAGTAAGGGGTACGTTCCCATGACTCAAGACATATTCAACTCTGTTACAGAGGGAAGGATCAGGCTCTGAGTGCTCATAGTGGTAAATCACCACAAGAAACAGCAAACTGTATGGTGCCAATAATAACAACAATCATCCATAACCATGGACTGTCCAGATTTAGGATAATTATTGAGTAATTATGTTGTCAATGGTTTCAGGCCTTTCATTGGATTTTTTATAAAACAATATCAAATAAAATATAAAACTGTAATAAGCCATACATAGCTTATCTTCAGTGTAATATATCTGCTTTAATATTGTATTGTGTTATGTCTGTGACTTGAAATGCTATCAAAATACATATTCTTTAATGTATTTATGTACAGTGTTGTCTTTTAATTAAACCTATATTACACCTAGGCTTGGGACTTAAGGACCAGGGGTCTTATTTATCAAAGATTGTGTAGGATGTAAGATAATGTTACGTGCAATAATGTTACGTGCGCACAAAAGCTGAAAATGGCAAAAACAAGCAGACTTATAAAACCTTGCAGATGCACACCTGCAGGCAGTTTTCCCTTTCTAAATCACAGTTCACCTGGAAATGTGTGCAAACTGCTGGTTTAAACGTTTATGATCATGTCGATTTATAACCAGGTTAGATATTAAGTGAAACCAAATGTGTCAGAGGCAACATCGGGCAATCTGTCTTAAAGAGTTTACGTACAGGTGTGCACATTATTTGTTGTCAGGTTTCATTTTTGTGGATCACAAACTTTGCCTTAGTTTTGTGCACCGGCACAATGGTGAATGAGACACCAGAAGGCCTACTTGGTTGAAAAGTCCCACCTGGGGCAGGAGGTAAGCAGGAGAGGCAGTGGCAATTTAGAGAGAGTTCAGGTAGCAGTGGCAGAGATTACATTGGGATTAGGATGCAGGCCTGCGCTGTGTCATGACTTGGAGTGGCCTCAGCTATTGCTGTGACCTGAGCCAGTTAATAAGAACAAACAAACACTGATTCACCTTTGGACCCGTTTGAAATGCAAGGCGTGACTACAGCTTAGGCAATCTGCTAAGCCTGCACAAGTCACATCACTTGATCAAGATGAGAATGTTTTAACTTTAACCTTTCACAAAAAAAGGATTTGTCGTCAACACCGGTGACCATCGGAAGGTCCAAACCAAGAGGCCAAAGCCCCACAATGAGATCAGCAACAGCAAATGTCAACATCCACAGACCAGCAGCTTAATAACCAGAAACCAGCATTAATGATCACGCCCAACTGTAAGCAGTTTCACAGCTCCACAGTTCTGCGAATAAGTGAATGACACATTAGGGCTCTCCTCTCTTTCTCTATTTTGTCATCTTCTCCTATCTTTTAGGGAAATTGTGATTTGTAGTTCAGATGCAATCGTTGTGATGTGTCAATATTATTCGGCCTTCCTCTTTCCTGGGAAGTCGGACCTGATTCAAATCAGCCCAAAAGCTCTTCCACGCAAACATACAGAGGTATTTGTATGGACTCCAGCAGACTGCAGTTCACATACCAGCCAAAGAGGTCAGCAGTGAGAAGGAATTCTGGATTCTTATATATAGTACCTTTAAATAGTTCAGTTTTTTTAATTCATTAAAAAATGCAATATGTGATATGTGAAACTAATATATTCACAGTATTATGAATGAATACAGCATTTCGTAGTGTCATTGATTTTACTAGTTGCAATAGTATTTGACAGATCCTCCCCCTCCCCCTCCCCAACTTATTTCCTACTTCTGTACACCGCCTGCATAAGTCAATGGAGAGAACAAGGATAGATTTTCCTTTACAATTCAGAAATATGTTTCTCATGATAAAACATTTTGTATCAAATCAAAACATTCCACATTGTTGTTGTTTTTTACATGAGCAATACATTTGGCATCAATTTGATGCCAAATATCATACATATCAAATAAGGATGGAAGAAAACAATGTTTTATGTCGGATGTTTAGCCTGTTACTGTATATCATGTTATACTGTCAATCACCTAGAATAGGCCGAGATAAGATCAAAACATCGGTCAATCATTGATGTTGTTCACAGCCCGTCCTTTCAGCGCAATCTTTATCAATCCCGCGGTACTTACATCTGTAAGGTTGCAGGCACTATGACTGGAGACCTATGAGGAAGTGTGTGTGGACAGCAATCTGGGCAAGCTGTAATAATAAAACATACCCTCTGCCCTAAATGATCGGCCCGTTCAGAAAAGCCATAAAACTGGCCAGAGTGCACTGGCTGGTGTATTGGCGAGGACCCAAGGGAGTACGTCGAGTGTGAAGCTGTGTGTGTGTGTGTGTGTGTGTGAGCAGGCAGGTTTTGACCTGGCAGGGGTATGTTTTTGAACGGGGTCATGATAATGAGCAGAAATATTACATCTGATGACGACGAATGTCAAGACTGCAGGCCAAGCCAATCTGTGTAACAAGTAGTCTGACTGACACTGCGAGTGATTACAATTGAACCCCTTTCAGTTTTACAATTTGACTTCCCCCAAGCAGATGGACTCGTACACGTCCAGTGTGAGTGGCGTGTAGGTCCTTCTCTGGGGATCCACAACAAACAGAGGGTCCTCGATGGTGTGTGGATCAAACCCTTCCTTCACCAACTTGAATTTGACCTGTTTGAACGTGCCAGTGAGTTCCATGTCATTCTGGAAAAGAAAAGTGTCAAGAATTCACATTGTGGTTCCTTCACTTGTTTTAGAGCTGACAGGTTGCGATAGCATACACCAAAATCATCTGCACTACACACACACACACACACACACACACACACACACTACTTGGGAAATATTTTGTCAATTTCTAATTATTGATGGGTAAATACCGCAAATAAGTAGGTAAATATTGAGAAACTATAATATTGTGTCCCCTGTATAAGCCCCGTGGATTCCCCAAGCCCTGTGTCCTCGTATCCCCTGCCATTAGACTATATCACTGTTGTGTTTTTGATTTCCTGTACTTGGACACTTATTAAAGATCATTTGAAACCTCTCCTTTGGTTGTGCTGCTCTTGGGTCCTACTCACACCCTTGTCCTTTATCTATTAATATCTATTCAAACTAGTATTAAAACCCATCCAACAGAACCCAGTCATTTTTGCTTAATTAGTAAGGCCCACAAACATGCTGGCCTTCTATGGAAGGGAAAACAAATCCTCTGTGTCGGTTTGATCAGATTCAGAACAATCCCCAGGATTATAGAAATCCTAGACGTTCAATCAAATAATGGCATGTGGCCGTAAGATTGTTGTTAGTTTCTTATGGGATTTGCCAGTGTGCTGAATGCACGCAATTATTGGATTAGAGACATCAGAGGTATGTGGTTTGGTTGTTTTTTTTTCTCCCTACCAGCCATCTCTGAATTGTGGATGAATGGGGCAGCGGTTGGGAGGTAAGAGTGTCGAGGTGTCCCTGAGCAAGTAACTAACCCTACCTGCTCCTGACGTGTTGGTTGTTACCTTGCATGTTTAACACCGCCGTCGGTGTATGAGTGGGTGAATGTGAGGCAATACTGTAAAGCGCTTTGGATACAAGCGCTATATAAATAGCGTTTATGAATAGACCTTATATGAGCTGCACTTGTAACTGACAAGACTGAGCATCAACAGTCATAGATACTTATTCATGTACAAATATGGACAATATGTACCCCAAGAAAAAGCGTATCTCGCCATGGTAATGGGCTTTTGACCCAAAAATGAATGCAAACGACGAGTGATGGGTCACCGGCAGTTACCTGGATCCTAATAAAACGCGGCCAAGCAAAGGACGGCAGATAGCTGCTGATGTGGATGAAGGTCTCGCTACAGTCCAGCGGTTGGCCATCTCTGAGCATCAGTGTGGCCATTCCGGCCCTCCCTTCCTGACCTGGAAGGATGAGAGGTTTGTTGTTGTTGTGAGGTGAATGATGATGATGATGCCATACGATGACTTCACAAACAAATCGACGGGGAAAAGGTTGGCGTTAAAAAGGACGCGAAGCTGGAAAAGTATGTTGTTTGACCTGGCAGCTGAACGCCGTACACGTTTGCGTCCACAACATTATCCAACATGGTCAAGATATTGGCGACCTCCGTGGTGGCCACGTTCTCTCCTTTCCACCTGCAGACCAATGGAGTAAGAAGGCCAGAGTAGAAAGAACATTTCCTTAATACATTATCAATGCAGTGTTCATTCGTTGTTTGTTTGTTTTGCCATAATATTAAAATGACTGTAGTGTATGTAATGTAGAGAGTCTAGTGAATAGTAGGGACTAGTTAACGCTGTGTAGTGAGAGCATGTTCAACGCAGCAGTAGCCCACATGGAAGTATAGATGTACACGTGTCCCCGACATAAAGTCAGCCACCAGCACACACACACACACACGGGAGAGCACTAGCATGCTAGCAAGCAGCTACCTGTAGCATCTGCTCCATACCATTTTACTTCACCTACAAACTTAACAATAAACACCGCAACCTGCCTGTGTCCGTGGAAGAGCCCACATATGCTACATATGTTTACACATATTTGTGAGAGGATTATTATGCTCATCAATGCATACGTTGTTTTTCCTCTTAATTGTTAAGGATCAAATATGTTTTTCTATGAATGTAAAACTACTATAACATAATGAAATATTATAAAAACATGTACTGTACTATATATATATGCCCTTTCGATGTATGAAGTTTTATGACAACAATAAAGTATAAAAAAAATTGAAATATTAACAATAGTATCCTATCCACTTCATGTCCCGATCCCGGCTGACGTAGCACCTGAATGTGTCCCCGACGCGATCCTGAAAGAAAATGAAGCCGTCTTGATCGATCTTCATCAGGTCTCCGCTGTTGAGGAAGACGTCGCCCTTCTCCAGCACGTCTCTGATCAGCTTCTTCTCCGTCTGCTCAGGGTTGTTCAAATACCCGTGGAATGGGGTGCTGACGCTGACCTTTGACACAAACAGTCCAGTTTCCCCTTTTTCATGAAAGGAAATATGATAAGAGCAGTCAGTAAATATGAACTGAAGATATGTACGTTACATCCTGTAAACATAGTCAGAAGGTTGTAGCAGTTGAACAGTGGGGCGTGTTAGAACCAACCTGTTGCAACCTTAACACACAGGCCGTTGGAGTCTCTGACTAGCGCCTCTCTCTCCGTGTCAAACCGAACAAGCACATAGGGACTGGCCCCCTACCCATGCAAAGCACACGCACATTATAAATCCGTCATAAACTATGTTATCTCATGTCGTTCAACGGCAGTTACCACTTGAATGTAGCATAACATTACATAACAGCGTAAACAATACAAATAAAATACAATGAAAGGAACACA